>CM037783.1:63248060-63289848 GCA_021229015.1 Solen grandis | reverse complement strand
TTGTAATGGTTCCGCTACGTCTTGGACCACTTAATCTCTACCAAGATAACCAAGGTACCCTAATGAAACATTAGGAAACTTTGGTAATCTCCATGAAAGCCCATTAGGTTCAAAATGTAGTGGAACCATTACAGGGACTTTACCTTAATTATCTAAAATGCCTCTTGCTGTCCTCTCTCAAAGGTCATTCTTTCTTACTTTTATATGTTCACCAACTTCATTTTCTTTTCCACATACACTGTTAAATCGAGAATAAAAATACATCTTTCCACAGTACTGCGTCTCCTCCCTATTTATACACAGGGCCCATTCTAGGGCTTTGTCGAATATGTTTCCTGGGTTGGACCAGTACTTCGCGCCTGGAAAATTACACCACCTAACGGGCGTCGCATCCATAACTTCCGGATCCGCCGTCATTTCCGCTACCACTGGACCACGGCGTCTATAATATATTTCCACATTTTCTGCTCAGCAGAAAAAAAAATATCATGTTGGTTGATAATTTAAATCTAATAACGAAATATATCACAGAAGGATAAACCATTTCAACAGAGGACCGGCAATACCCGGTAAAATTCGCTGATTTAAATTGTCCAATCAGTGACTGGTATAGACAATCGGCAATACCCGGTATAATACGCTAATGTAAATTGACCAATCAGTGACTGGCAATACCCGGTATAATTCTCCTTTCGGAAGTGAAATGGTATATTGGTGATTATCTCCGGAAAAAAATCTCCTCCTACAAATGCCAGTGTTATAATCCACTGGCCTGATAACTAAAATCTAATAACACAATAGCCTCTGATTAGCGGTCACCTCTTATTGTCAGCTTTGACAAAGATTTAAATAAACTATGTTAATCCCTGATATTCACCACCTGTTTATTGCAAACCACATTTCCACACGGGCTTGTGACGCCAGACGGAAGAAGAGCTAGCCAAGCGATATCTTCTGCTGCGACTTCCGGTGATCGCGACGGCGTCTTTCCCAGAAAGCCTTCGATGTCCAAGTGTGTCTTCATCTGGTCAGTACTTGTCCACCCCGGACATCCGGCGTTCACCAGGATATTCCTCCTACTGTCCGTACGTAGGTCACGTGCTACAACGTGCGCAAGCACATTTTGGAACACACTCACGGCCTCCAAGATCCGATCCGGCCAGCCATACTTGGACCACAGCCCCGCCTTGATAGCCGCCAGATATTTGTCCGACAATTGCTCAAGTTCGTACATCTTAACTTTATCTAAATCGAAACTGCGTCTCAGTTCCGAGCTTAGGCTACTTAATTTACCAATCTCGCTAGAAAGGATCACAAATCTTGCGTGAGGTCGCAACAGAGGTAGAAAATATTTCAGCATACTGACTGTACCCTTAAAGTTCGTCTGTATCATGAGCTCCGCTTGTCTATGGCAGGACAGCTCAGTGTCTTTCGGAAATATGACGCCAGCGTTGCTAACAACGACGTCAACACCGCCATAGTTGTCCTTGATGAAATCTACGAACATGCGCACGCTGGCTGACTGTGTGACGTCAAGCTCGTGCCAGATGGGTTTAAGTCCTTCTGCTGAAAGCACATTGCAAGCTTTTTTTCCGCGTGCTGTGTTACGTCCCGTGACGATGACGTCACCAGGGAATTTCTGTAGCAGCTGTCTGGCTACCTGGAATCCGATCCCACGGTTAGCACCGGTCACTATGGCAACCTTCCGACCCATCCCTGAAAATGGGAATATAAATGATAAATGATAGCAACAAGGACAACAACAAAGACAACGACTAAAAAAAAATCGAGTAGTAATCTACATATTCTCACAACGGTCGATTTATTGGTCTGAATTACTGGCTGGACAATTATATCCAATTATATTCTATCAACAGGGTTGATCCTCTCCTTGTGTTGTACCGAGTGTAACCTTATTTAACTGTAGAAGATCGATCTGTTAGTGTGATATCAATATTATCAATACATTTTATTGTCTGCACCAAGTGTATACGTGTAATTTCTGAAAGTATCAAACCACATGTAAACTCCCCATAGCAGTTCCTTTCCTTTGATTTTACTATGATTTTCTATTTAAACATTTAAACGAATAACCTTTCTTTTTTAAATTATCACCCAAATTACCCTTGTTAGTTAGATTACTCAAGAGAAATAATTCTGTTTATTCCAAACATGGATAAACCTACTTTTTGGCTCGATGCTCAACTTCTAAAGTTATAACGCAAAAAGGCCTCAAAATTGGACATTTTCAGACTATTTTAATTAACTTTTACATGTATTTCATTAATTCTGCATTAAATAGGATGACTACCTTTTGTATTGTATAAAACAGCCCAATCAGATCCGGGTAACCAAGGGCAAATAACTCTGATCTTAGTCCAGAAACGTAGCATGACGTAACCGGTGCAAGGAGTAAGAACCACTTGTTTGTAAGTTTGAGTGCCGATCTGGTTACTAGGATTAATCGTGCGAGGAAGATTTCAGCTGTCTTGCGTTTGTGGGTGCCTCTATGCACCAAGGGGCTTCTTGCACTCGTAGTCAACGCTGTGACTTGTTGTTACTATTTTCTTATTGGCGGTTAACTCCAAAATCAAAAAGAAATCAGGACACATGATTCAGGACAGAGGAACCGTCCCCGGTGGTCGAGTGGTTATAGCTTCAGTCTCGGGAGCGGGATGTCGTGAGTTTGATCCCCGACCGCGACATACTAATGCCGATAAAATAGTACTGGTAGCTCTCTGCTTGGCGCTCAGTATGATTTTATCCAGGTTAGTTCCAAAACCGGTGAACGATAGTCAGGATTATGTGACTGGGTGTGGTATCATGCCACGGCGTGATACTGCAGTATGGCAACACTATATCTGTCTCAAGTATACATAGTATCCAAATGACTGAAATACTGTCGGTGGGACGTTAAAAATATCAAACTCGAGAGTTGCTAGAATAGACCATTTCACAAGAGGATCGGCTATATCTGGTATAATTAGCTGATTTAAATTGACCAATCAGTGACTTGGGAAAAAATGAAGTGTATTTCCCCCCATCTAACACCTTGTGAAATTTTACACCAGTATGTAGATTTATGTAAGGGAAGTGCTCGCTGATTTACGAAGGTTTACGTCTCATTTTGGAGCGAAAAGGTCTTTAAAAATGGGTCGGGTATGTAAATATAAACATAGGAATGGCGTAGGTTCTTCGCATTTTTAAGCGATAACAAGGAATAAGTAAATATTTATGGAGAGATAAAGTTTTTATCTCGCTAGAAAGTTTATGAATATTTAATATCACGTTGCATGTTTTGTTTGTGTTTTAATAAGAACCAGGAAATGAGAAGCAATTAAATCGAACTTAAAGCCTAGCTGATCACGTGATCCGATATCTCACCTCACGTGCCTCTTCGCGTAGTCGTAGAACAAATAAGGGATCAATGTGTTATCATTTATTTATGCCTCATTTGATTGTTCAAATGCGGATAAGCAGATCAGATAAGATCATATGAAAGTGAGATTTACACGTACGTGTGTATTGCTCAGATTAAGTACATACAAATACACATACCGGCATACACAATTGTAAATTAAAGAGATTCTGGCGTTCCCTTATTTTCTTTTCTTAGGGGCATAATAATGTATCACTCATCATCATGATGTCATTTCTATATATGCAATAATGTGGTGCTGTTGTTTTTATTCGTGATTTTCGATAAAGCCCATTTGAAACAGTTGTTAATCAGTATGTTAAAGCATTGGTCAAGGAAATCCATGAATACATGAAGACAACTATCTACGGTGAAATAACTGACAAGCATATTCTGGTATCCAAAATTTGGCTGCAGAGCTTAAGTGAGAGAAAAATTAAATAAATGTTAATGTCGAAAACTTGACTTTTAATAATAGAGACATTCTCCAATCTCACAATCACAGTGGTTCGATCACTGACGGTTTGGTGTACTCACACACTGTTGATACAGGAGTTTTTATTCCAATATTTAGACGAGGACTTAGGCATGGGACTTGACTTATCAGGTGTTTACAGAGAAATAAAGACACCAATAGGCTTTTAGATAAAATTAAATATATAAATATATTTCCAATTTGATTATCTCAACAAATTAAACATCGAAATTGGTTGTCATAATAATGTATAACGAGAAATGAAAGGAAATGTAATTTGAACGATATAGAGGATGAATTCCATTATATGTGCTCTGTTCTGTATTAAGGTAAAGTCCCTGTAATATTCCGCTACATTTCGGACGTCATGGCCTTTTTACGGAGATAACCAAGATTTCCTAATGTTTCATACGGGTACTTTGGTTATCTTGGTGGAGGTTAAGTGGTCCAAGACGTAGCGGAACCATTACAGGGACTTTACCTTAAATTCTACGAAAACCATTCTCTTATTCTATGAAAAAAATGCCTTTAATTTTCGACATTAAATATTATCGAAAAAAAATGACATTACCCTATGTGAAAACTTTTCATGTTGGTAGCTTCTTTTCTATTCAAATTTTATTAACGTTCATTAAAAACACCCGAATTCCCTTCTTGTGTGGGGTAGAAGAAGCCCACCAGCTGACTTGCAGTTACCCGGATGCATGCCACTGTGCATATTATGGTCTTTCTTTACCCGTTCTTTTCTGGACGTCACAATATGACTGAAATACTGTCGCGCGGACAGGAAACATTTTAAGGTAAGATACCTGTAATGGTTCCGCTACATTTCGGACCTTGTGGACTTTCACGGAGATAACCAAGATTTCCTAATGTTTCATTAGGGTACTCTGGTTATCTTGGTAGAGGTTTAGTGGTCCGAAATGTAGCGGAATCATTACAGGTATCTTACCTTAAAAGAAGCAGCAGCATATATTAAGGCAACTTTTACAGCGTAGCTCGTGGCATATATAACGTTTTTATTACTTCAAGTCTAACATTACTTTGTTGTTGTCTTTGTGATTGACATCGCAGTGACGGTATTTCAGCCATAGCGACGTCCAGCTAATTATGTGTGAATAAAAACCACAAGTGCACTAGAGAAATCCGGGTAGAACCACCGAGCCACAAGCCAGCTGGAAGGAAATCCGAGTGATTTTTTCCTGCCGGGCTTCGAACCCAAAGCGGTGAGAGGCTGAATGGCTTTACCCGTTCTGCCGCGGAGTTCGTGCTGGCGCAGTCCCGAATTTGGTATTCAAATTATGTACACAACAACAAATTAAAGTTATTAACATGAATTTCCAAATCGATTACTAATATACTTAACTGTACAGATAGGTATGTTTTTCGTTCATAATTCATCGACTGTTAAAAATAAATCAGCTACTGTCAAAAATAGAATAATTCAGCGCAATGAATTTTAGGGAAAAAATATGATACAGAGAATTTAATTGCTATTTAAAGACATCTATACAAAATTGTAACCATACCTGTGTATAAGGTCTACGTACTCCAATGACACGATTACAAATGGGTCTTATACTGAGTCTTGTCCCACGATCATGAAATCGATCTTCAATCAATACCTCCGTGTGTATTGATCCCGGTGTCTACATAGCGATTTGTCTCCATACAACACCGATATAGGGTTGTAAACAGATCTTTACAAGTTGCCGAAATGTAAACACTGCCTAAACAAATTGTATCCACTTTCCTATACACGACAGGAAAAAGTATGAATATGATATATTGATAGATAATGCAATGAACAGCGAAGTGTTTATTTACTCAGGGCTTGTTCAATCGCTCGGCTTATATTTTAACTCACTTTAATAATTCAAATGTTTCTTTAAAGAAATTTGAGCGGTATACAATAAGAAACACAAAAATCAAACATAACTATATGTAACAATTAATTTAATGTAACAAAAAGTAAAATGATATGTAGCCAGAAACATAATTTCATGAAGCAAGAAATACAATTATATGTAGTGGTCATACATACATGAGCTATCCTGATTCAGGCATGCAAATAATTTTAACATGAAAATAACAAAGATGAAAACAATTGGTAAAACATATTTAATACAGTTTCCATCTCATTTTGCATTTGACATGGGTAAACATTAAGGACATATGCACTGATCCATTGTTAATGTACATGACTGCGGGTTCGAAGGTTGTTTGTTCGAACCTCACTGGGGAAGAAGAATAATTTGTACATGACCTTCCCAGTGCAAAGCACTGGTTCCACCCTGGAACCATCCATAGCATTTAGTATAAGACAAATGAACCAGTATCCCAATCGACTTTCTACTAAATTAAATTACCGGCAAAATTTGTATACTCTCTCTCTCTCTCTCTTGCAGATTTACTGGGACACTTGTCAGTTTAAGACTCGAATTATTGGGACAATTGTAGAGTATTGGGACAGTTGTAGATTATATATAAAACATGATAAAAGCCAACAGCTGTTCCTTTGGGCATGCAATTATCGAAAGATCAGCCCAGAATATAAATAACAATTATATATATTAACAGAATAACCATGGCAATCGGAACGGAAATCAATGCGGGGATCACATAATACTGCGCATGGTCGGGAATACACGGTGACGTCATATCCGGCATGCTTTTCATCTGCAATACATGAAAACAGGTATAGAAATTATATAAAGGTGGTTTGATAGAGAGTGTAATATACGGGAATGGCATCCTTTAAGTTGTCAGATTATTGGTGTTACACTGTTTCATGTAAGATATACATGTATGAAATAAAATATGCTGAATCTGTATTCGCTTATTAGATTTGACACTAAATACATTTCACCAGCGGCTTGTCATTCTATCGATTGTTGTTTGTAGCTTGATTTAGACGGTGTAGAATTGATACTCAAATGAATATAAAAATCACAAAATAGCGAGTTAATGACTTTCAACTGGTTTCATCAAAATGCAAATGTTTTATTAAATTCTGATAGCATGTTTTTGCCATTCGTTTCACATAAGCAAAATCGATTTTGCATTGTACATTTCTTAATACTACTAGTGAGATAAAATCAAACACACTGTGATGTTCAGGGTGCCTGGATAGCGTAGTGGTAACGAGCCTCGTTTTTCACTAATGCGTCCCGGGTTCGATTCCCGGTCACGTATGTGAGAGGGTGCAGTGGTCGCTCGATCAGACATGTGGGTTTTTCGGGCTCTCCGGGTTTCTCCCGCAATAATGACCACATACGCCGCCATCAGAGCCATCGAGAGTGTTGAATATAAGTTGTGAAAACTTGTTTCGTAATCGATGTAAAATAAATAAAGTTTAAACTAAACACACTGTGACCGATATGGGTCTGCCAGAAATACTTTATTTTTACTTATAAAGGGAGACATTTGGGTTGTATATAAATATGTAACACTCTGGTATTTACTAGTTCCCTCCATTCACACACTTTGTCATTGTCATGAATTCATACGCGTGTGAACAGGATCGAACACACAAAGTATACTAAATAGTTCAACTCTTTTGTCATCAGTTAGCAAATATTTTTAGTTGAAACACGTAAAGCACATCGATTTTTTCCTTAATGTTAGGAAATACTACATACATCTGACAAAAGAATCATTAGGGATTTTGTGTAATGCACACTTTTCCGCTTCGCATGCGCTTCATCCTATTAAAATTGCTAAAGAAATAAAATACTTACAGGATTTTTCTTTTTCGAATCGAGGCAAATTATAATGCTTGTAATAGTAAAAATTACCACATATACCACGTTGTATGACAACAATGTATTTAGTTAGTTATGCATCACTTTGGACTTACCTCTAAATTCCGTACAGTTCATAATCAACGAAATTTAAAGCCAACGAAAATTAATGATTTTACATTAATTGAAGTCTTATCAATTATCAAGGAAGTCAGTTCTGTCTGAGAAAAGATTGGAATTATTTAACAGAACATATTTAGGGTTAGAACATGTTTCTTATTTAGATTTGTACATTTCTGAAAATCATTGATTTTCGTTGATATTTAATTTCTTTTATGGATTTGTCATTTACATGAAGTATTTGCGGATTCATTTCTTTATAGTTTTATCTATAAATGTTAGAGAATGAGTGTTTACCAGTGGTTCGTTTTCGGTTCCTATGACAACCGGAATGGCGTCCTCGGGGGTTTTGCCATGCTGTGACCTTTGACTCGCTGCAACACAGAAAGCAGTGTCCTGTTTGTTTGTTTGTTTGTTTATAAAGTTTAACGTGGCGCCAACAGTATTTCAGTGTTTTTTTTTTTTTTTGGAGACGATGTCTACTTGAGACAGATATAGTGCTGCCACACTGCAGTATGACGTCGTAGACATGTTGCATGATACCACACCCAGTCACATTATCCTGACGCCGGGACCTGTATGTACAAGGCACCGTAGAATTGACTGTATTGTATAAAACAATGCTGATTGCGATACTATACATGAACATTAATTACTCTAACATTATCATGTATATGATATTTGTTATTTTGAGAGAGAGAGAGAGAGAGAGAGAGAGAGAGAGAGAGAGAGAATCAGTTATGAAACACATAGAGAAAGGGGGCAGCCAGACAAGAAATGGTGAAAGAGCGACAGACAGACGGACAGACAGACAGACATTAGTACAGAAAGAAAGGGAGAAAGAGAGAAAAACATCAACTCACAACTATCGACTGCATACTCCATTCCCATCTTGCTGACACTGGGCATATATCCGGGTCTTTTGTTTGACTTCCCTGCCTGTAACGTCTGCGTTAATATACCAGTACATATATACTAATTATCACTGTCTCGTCTTCGTACAAATAATACAAACATGCATTTGTAAATACATGCATCCTCTACTGTGATTAAATTGTGATTATTTCCTTCAGGCATGTTTGTTATAAAACACACCCACACACACCTCGGTCTACCTATCTTACCAAGGTTTTGCATGTGTGCCTTATACCTCACTATGGCTTTTTATATCTCGTTGCAATGTCTTGTCACACCGAGGTAAATTTTCCTCGGTATACGTTTTTCTTCCTCGGTATGAAATTCAGCTTTAAAGGCTGGCCATTATTTCGACCCAAAATCCGAACCAAACCCCATAAACTTACTCTAACACTAACCTTAACCCAAACCCTTACCCTTTGCCTAACCCAAATACCTGAAACAGACAAACCGAGGTATGCGAATGTTCTACCTCTCAACGTATTGTTTACACCCCTTCACCCTCACCAAAACACACTCACACACGTGGTAACACATGAAGCATCTGATCGTTTTCTATTTTAATGAAGTCCATATGAGAACATAAATTTTCAAAGCATTATATCCACTAGCAAAATTTAATTTTCAAAAAGCCAAAAAAGAAAATAAAAGAAAGAAAAGAAAAAAATGTAGCACGTGAATTTTATGCAGTTTGAATTCAAAGTCCATGTTTATTTCAGCCATCTACCTATACATGTAATGGGAGATCCTTTTTATCTTTTTTTTTTGACACTTTGGATGGATGGATGTATTTTATCATAAAATGTACAATTAAATGGCAGTAAAATTGAGACATACAATCAACAAACATCAAGTATGAATAAATTGGCTTTGCCAGAAAACATTATATGGCAATGATAACATAAAATAAGAGTTAAAATGTACTTCATTGTCTATTTTATGCATTGCCACTTCTTACAACGCTAGTAAATTTATACTTCAGGACTTGTAACGTTCGATTGCTTGTTTGTTGAATTTAACATCCCGTCGGCAGTATTCCAGTCATTTGTAGACTATATCAACAACAATACATTTATACGTGGATTCTTTTCCAAGAAAACTTGAGGTCTATTGAATGGAAATTTTCGTGGGGGCTGATATTCGTTGATCAAATCCTCCACGAAATCAACGAAAATCATTGACCTGTGAAAATTCATTATTTTATAGTTACTGTGCATTTTCCCATGTGTAGTGTTATTTACGAGCATATAAGTTCTTGTCTATGAAACGTAATTGTAAAACTTATCATGATTCAAAAATATTAGCCGGTATATGGAACAATCACACTAAAACCATTTCTAGGCATATCTTCGATATCATTTTCTTATTAATATTCATGACAAAAAGGTCAATGTGAGACGACCTTTCACGTGATGTTGTCAGATCGTGGTGTAGCGAAAACAAAGAGCTGATTTAGTGAGATTGCATATGGAATGTCATCTTATGAATTGTTGCCTAAGTGTGTAAAGTATTCTGTTTGACAGTGACAAACGTGATATTGGACGCGACGAAAAGGTCTTAGCCTACTTAGTTCCTTGTATAATTTTTATATGTATTTTCCAAAACTGAAAGAAAAAATAAATAAAGGGTAAAACACAAACAAACATAAACCACCAAAAAAAAACATTTTTTAAACAAAATGACAATTACAACTCACTGGGATAATTCATATTACATAGTTGCATGATATATCATGTATTACACGTGTGCCATTACAGTAAATGATGGCTGTATTTAATGGACAAACAAGAGAAGTCATGTGATAAAATAGCTTCTTTGTTAAATCTTCCCCATCAGCATCAGCCTTTTTTTTCTTTCTTGTTTTTGTTTTTTTCTGGGACGAGTTGGGGTCACATTTGTGAACTTTGGGGCTCTTTAAAGACATAAGAAGATTTGTTTATATAAGAATAGTTGGTAGCGCCAAATTTGTATCTTCCCCCCCCCCCCCCCCCCCCCCCCCCCCCTGTTTTGTACAGCTACAAATCATAATAAATCATATAAAAGTTAGCAAGAGACTAGACCCCGTGTTCGAGAAAAATAAAAAAAAAAGGTAGTTAGTAATTTCTAAATCAAGACTCAAGTTGTGCCGATTAGTTTCAACGGGGATTGAGTATGATACACAAATTTTAGCCTGAGAGTATGATACACAAATTTTAGTCTGAGAGTATGATACACAAATTTTAGCCTGAGAGTATGATACACAAATTTTAGTCTGAGAGTATGATACACAAATTTTAGCCTGAGAGTATGATACACAAATTTTAGCCTGAGAGTATGATACACAAATTTTAGTCTGAGAGTATGATACACAAATTTTAGCCTGAGAGTATGATACACAAATTTTAGCCTGAGAGTATGATACACAAATTTAAGCCTGAGATCGTATCGATATTTCAAGACATGGGCAGCAGTGCAGTAATATATGTTACAAAGGGAAATAAATCTGACGTTCTTCATGTTCTTTCATTTTTCTAGTTGTCTCCCTTCCATATCACAAAATTGTATTTTTTATTTTATCAATAGATCAATTATATAGCTATTCTACGTCATTTCAGTTCAACATAACACATACCTGTCCCCGTGGCCTGGTGGTCAGGGTGTCTTCTCCGAAATCGAGAGGTCGTGAGTTCGACCCGCGCCCGCGAAAACAACAAAGTCGTGAAAAAATATCTTGCTTGGCGCTCAGCATATAAGGGTAGCTCCAGAACTGGTTGATCGAGTATCAGGATAAAGTGATTTGATGTGGTATCATGCCACATGTTTACGGCGTGATACTGCAGTGTGGCAGCACTGGATCTTTCTCAAGTAGACATATTCTCCAAATAACTGAAACGTTTATCCCATTAAAATTGAAATTTGTAATGCTGAACATAATTTTCATCTTTTTAAAATTCTATTTTGCTACCTCCGGATTAGCGACAAAATATTTGACGTTTACGACGACGTCAGTTACGAAAATTTCTGATTTTTTTTTTCTGACGGAGGATCATGGAGCTTTGACTTCCAAAATCAATTTCATACACATGGAGTAATTGGATCTACCCTCTCTCTCTCTCTCTCTCCGGCGATTTCTCGGTTTATTTTAACCATACCAAATCAAATGAAAATGATTAGTTCTTTCTCACTCACTTTATGTCGAACATGAGTCCACGAATTATCTGCCCTCGAAACCGAAAATGGATATATATGTATCGGAATTAAATGTCCGCGAGTATTAATGATTTCATAGAATCCATTTTTTATCAACTTTTATCATATTTTTCCTAATTTACTGATTTTCATTCACTACATTTTTATTTATTTATCATTGCATATATACTTCAAAAAGGAAGTGGTTTAAGTTTAAGGGATTTTTTTTCTAGCAGTTGGGCAGCTTTTACATAGTTTAAAGTCATTTAATTTAGCCGATAAACAGAAAATTGATGCCCCAAAAAATCATTTTATCTGAAATATTTGATTCGTTACTGTCTTATAGCTAAAAGCTGTCTGAATATACTGCTCATGCTGATAGTACGGTAGCGTAAAAGAGACATGGAAAGTATTTATATATATATATATCTCGCACATGATAGCTCAAGTTAAGTGTGAACGCGGTAGCTATCGCGATAGTTATTGTATGCGAACGCGGTAGCTATCGCGATAGTTATCGCGTGCGATATATACAAAAAAATATATTAATGTCCCTTCTGTGCCACCGTAGAATAGAGCAACCGCTCCATACTGTATATCAACTAAGAAGTTGAGGATTATTTTTAGTATGCACATTTGATCTAATATAAATCAAACTTGTGTTTTTTGTCATATCCGCATACTGCTCATATTATTAAAAAAAATAAATCTATGTTGGTTCCTGTAATTCAGAAGTTTGTAGAAAGAACAGAAAACGTATTTCATCTTTGTCTTATATAGTGCACATCGTCTCAACACATAATGGAAAATGTCAAGTGCCTTTTATACAATAATATATAGAAACAACAGGCAAAAAGAAGGAATAAATGACTTGCATACAAATATCAAAATAATGTCATCAATTTTCGTGGGACATTAACTTTCGCTGATTTCGTGAAGGGATTGATCCACGAATATTAACACCCATTTTAAACAACATGAATCGACGAATAAAGAATCCATACCCTCGGAATTCCCTTAAATACACGATAAGCGAAAATAAATGCCAGCGAAATTTGATGTCAATGAAAATAAATGTTTTTACCGTAGAAGGTGGACAGTATCATCGGTAGCAGTATTAAGTGTAAAATTTCTAATGGTACTGGCTTCTTGAATATGTAATCGTAGACAGGCTGTACTTCTGTCATATAGACGTCCACTTTATTACTGCAAGAACCCCGTTTGAAGGCATGTTTTTGGGGGTTTTTTTCATAGCCTTCCCAGGAGCAAAGTACTAGTCTAACCTAGGAAGACACCGAGTATGTCAATTGCAAGCCAGCTGGAAGACATTCATTGGGTGACCCAGTGCCATGTTCTTAACAAGTACGATCTCAATCTCAAACTTAAGGGCATAGTTTGAGTATGAGTATGAAAATCATACTTAAGTACCATTTTTATTTTTGAGAACACGGGGCATTACAACAGCAGGGAGGGACTACGTGAATCAGCATCAATAACCGCTGTTACGTGCACCTGTTTATATGTTGTACTCCATCATTCATATATTAGATATTTATTTTTTTATCCATATTGCATTCGTTTTGATCGTATGTGAGTGTAGCTATGATTTATTTATATGCCAGTATTTTGAAAGTAGTCCGTGAAAGCAATGCACTGCCCGTTAGCCAGTAACTGTCGTTTGGTAATGGTCCCCAGGCCGACATTATGTCACGTGACCACGTGATGTCTTAATTACATTTGCATAATGGTTGTCGTAAATGTTCTGGACGAATGGGAGGTGAAGGCATATGATGTTGCCTTAATTACTGGTTCTTATATTGCACTTGTTTTCTACGGTTCACGGTGAAGGGTAGAGGGATATTATGGAAAAGAAGAAGAAGAATGAAAAGAAGAATGAAAAGATAAAGGAAAAGTTAAAGAAGAAGGAGGAAAAGAAGAAAGAAAAGATAAAGGAAAAGTTAAAGAAGAAGAAGGTAAAGAACAAAGAAGGTTAAAGGAAAAAAGAAGAAGAAGGATAAAAAAAGACAAGAGGAGAAGAAGAAAACAAGACAAAGAAGAAGAAGAAGGAGAGAAAGAAAGAAAAAGAATTAATTGAGGTTAAAAAAAATATACACAAATAAAATTTGCGAACATTTAAACATCATTTCTTCACAAAGTTTATCTACAGCCGAATATTAATTAATTTCAAAATATAAATAATGAAATAGAAAATGAACTGAACTTTTCCAATAGCTCTATGTCAGATATGACAGTGTTTTTATTTATTCATTTATTCATTTTTTTATTAAAACATTTTTTTTATTAAATAAGCAAAAAAAAAAAAAAAATAAAAAAATTATGTACCATGAAAAGGTACTATCCCAATTATGACAGTTAGAACCGGAAGTAGGTCACGAGGTTACCAGTGCAACCTTAACACATATACGTACTGTATGACTAAATATACATGAATATGTGATTTAAAGAACATTTGTAAATACACATCACAGTAAACTGTTATAAAACCATGCAATGTTCGCAAATTGTAAACAGAGCTATAAATAATACAGCTTCAAGAGTGAAATATGCTATTAATGGCGTTATAAAATATTATTATCACATTAAACAAATATACACGCAGTTCTTACCTAAACAAAGGTTTAGTTACACGGAAAATGCTGTCTACATTAGACATATATAGTGCTACCTGATGGTGGATTGATGCCGTTGATAAATAAAATGATCACATTATCCTGACACCGGCCAGCCAGTCCTGGCACAAAGTAACGGTTGTACACGATCGCGATCTTAATATTATTTGGTATGTCGTGCCTGGGGATCGAACCTGAGGTCCCCTGGTTCCGAGGCAATGCCAAGGACTCTTATTATTAAGAATTAAACGACAGTTTTTTTTTTCAGAGAGGATTTTTTTTTTATTTTTTAAAATTAATTTTTCTTTCACGCATGGATATTTCATGACCACAAATGATTTAATAGACGATCTTACAATAAAATTGAAAAAAAAAAAAATGCTTCGTTATTAATGCAACTGGAAACAGAATTTTTTGGAAGAATATTTTTTTTACATCGCGTGCGCACGCGATTACTTCCGCCTTCGCACGCTGTAGCTATGGTGTGCGCACGCGATAACTTTTGCTGTCGTGTGCAATACCCATTTCGTGCATCACTGCGTGCGAACGCGGTGGTATTGCGTGCGCACGCGTTCGCACGCAGTAGCTTTCTTTCGCACGTAAATTTTATCGCTGCGCACGCGATAGAAAAATACATATTCCATATCCCCTTTATACCACCGTGTCAATTAGACGATGTGATGCAATTTTCTTATCCATATGACATCATTTGTAATATTGAGCCCGGCGTAGTGAACGCCGTGTTACTCTTTCGTTTGATGCAGGGCACCATTATTACAATGGAAATGATAACATCATATCTCCTAACATTAAAATAAAATATAAGACTCGCCAAATAGTTTGATATATTTATGTGTAATGATTTAATGATATTAATTAACACGATGCTAATTAAACTTATATATATACACACCTAGCAAGGACATCTGGCCACTTACAAGAGTACGTATTAATCAATCACTACCAGCAGATACACTGAATTCTATCAAACATGCGGAAGTGTGTCGAATTAAAATCTATTTACGAGGGCTACCGGAGACGGGCGGTTGACACACAGTCAGGTACGGTTCATAGTTTTTTTAGGGTGAAGGATCTACAAAGGAAAATTGAAAAGTTTACAATAACTCAGTAATATGGAGTCAACTTGATAAATTGTTGCTTGCAACGTGTATTACTTATTTTCATATATACAACAGTTTGGAATAAAACGGATAATTTAAACACCGGTAAATACTTGAACTTGCGTTTGTAAATCAATTCATATATAAGATTTAACATTTCCTTTTCTCTTTTTGCTGAATTGTGCCATCTCTTTTATCATAATATGTGCCTGTAAAATGTGCTTTGTGATTATAAATATATTTCAATGTGTTTTAAATCTTAGTCTTATATAATTATATATTCTTGCTAATGATAATGTAATTACTAACAATCTCTTGTTTATAATTTACTATAAACTGTTGGCTTGTATATTCATTTACATGCTTGTTAAAATATATTTCAATATGATTTCGTTTTAAAACCCGACTTTACAAAATAGATAGTACCTTCCGGTCACGTGCTTGGACATCCTTTAAGGCCGTGGTCCAGTGGATGTGTACTTGACTGCGTATCTGAAGGTTATGGGTTCAAACCCCGTTGGGTCAAGATTTTTCATGACCTAGAACTTGTTTTTCCATCGACGTAAAATAGATGAGTTCAAATAAAAGGCATTTATCAAACAATTCATATTATACAAGTTATATATATTTATCAAACAATTCATATTATACAAGTTATATATATTTATCAAACAATTCATATTATACAAGTTATATATATTTATCAAACAATTCATATTATACAAGTTATATATATTTATCAAACAATTCATATTATACAAGTTATTTATATTTAATAGTTTTTATTACACTTATACTCGTCCTTTAAACTATTTTTCTAAACATTTCAACAGAGACTCTTCAGTTATTAAGTCCCTGTAATGGTTCCGCTACATTTCGGACCTCACGGTGATAACCAAGTTTCCTAATGTTTCATTAGGGTACCTTGGTTATCTTGGTATAGGTTAAGTGGTCCAAGACCTAGCAGAACCATTACAGGGCTTTTACCGTTAATATATCCGTATAAGCGGTATCCTATATTAAGCGGTCAACCTGTATTTAACGGTTATTTTAAATATTATCAAACAGGCTTCATTTAGTGGCGATCTCTGTTAAGCGATCGCTTTCTCTTGTTCACTTGACTGACCACTTATGACATGTTTAATCCTTACCAGTTAAAAATGTTTAAAATATTACTTAGTTTAGATTCACAATTTTATTTTAAGCTAAGAAATGAATAAAATAGATACCAATACTGTTATATATGTATAAATAGATATGTAGCATTCCTGTATTTACTAGTTGCCTCCCTTTGTTCCTATAAATGGCATTCGACAAACTCCGCGCACCGGTTACGTTACGCTACGCTACTTTAACCACTGCCACCACAAGTCACGTGATGATAGTTTAAACCATGTGACCAACACTCATAATTTAAGAAATTAATGTTATTTGATTTTATTTTTTTTACTTTTCTCACAATCATGAATGTTTTGTTTTTTTTTCGTGAAATATAACGAAACTGATATGATATATTCAAAACTAAAGTCAAAAGTGATAAAGTAAATCCGGTCTATATCAGCCGAATCTACTTGTGGTGGCAGTGGTTATCTACAACTGTAAGGGGAGGTAACTACTGCGTGGAGTTTGGGCATTCGAAACACAAATAGTTCCCCCTTTTTTTCATCAGTTTGCATAAAATAAAAAGAACATTTGTTTATTTTGAGTGGATATGGAGTATATCAAATCTTGTAGTGAAATATTTAAATTGTATCACATCTCAATGTGATATTTAAATGATAATTTCTAAATAGATATATATTATCAGCACAAACAAATAATATCCTCTATTTACTGTAAAATTAGTAGTTTTCGTTGACATTAAATTTCGTGGAATCTGTGATTGAGTCTAATTCGTTGGAACATGTATTCGTGGATTCACCTTCTAGATGACGTAAGGTTTACTACACAAACACCTTCGTCGGGATTGATTTTCATGGATAAAGCCGTTGACGAAATTAGTCCTCCCACCAAAATTAATGATTCTACGGTATCATGTTCTGTTCATAGTTCATACCGTATCAGAAAGACTCAATTTATCAATGAATAGGACAAACATCCTCGAAGAAATTATCATTGTTGCTGTCCCGCACCTCCTCTGGATGTGTCATCTGTTTTCAACAGTAACTTTAAATGATTCTACATCTGGTGTCAAAAGATTCACATTGTCTGAGACAAAAGCCGGAGGCTAGAGTTAATCCTGACTTCTCCCTACAATTAAAATGTCTTGCACTTAATTACTTTTCAGACGAACTCTTTAGATCAATAACAGTCATGTCATAGAACATGGTCGAGCAGGATTTTTTTTCTGCTTTTGTGTGGCTGTTTATATTTCTCCTTATCTCCTCGAATGGGTTTGGTCAGTTACGTCGCAATTTAGCAATCCTATAAATTATGATTATCTGTGGACATCGTGGTAAGCTAAATGGGGTTCTTTCACTAGAACAATTGAAAAGTCGAATTACAACCTCGGGGCTGGCGTTCACATAAGTTTGTTATACTGTGATTTGGTTTGAAAGGCGACAATGGAGGACGTATACGGATTACAATCCCAGCAATCAATTAAGACAATTGATTTGGAAATGTGTAGACCGAAGGGGAAGCCATTTGTTTAGATTTCAGGGAAGAAGGTTTCGCCGGATTTTTTTTTTATTTTGATTAGTAAAGGTGCGGCAGTGTCAAGGACACATGTACCTAATTATGGGCAATGCAAAGTTCGAGAAACAAGTATAAACAAATGATTGCTCTCTAAAAAGCGAAGCAGATTTGAAATATGTGTTGCCATGATACCAGATCTAAAAGTTAGAATCATTCCATTTATGCATATCATTATTTGGAGAGAAACGATTTCAGTCTATTTTGAAAAACTGGCGGAAGATTAACCTGGATGAGATGTATCCATAGCAACCACATTTTCTCTATATAAATATAACAGTTTACCCATGTCATTTCAGGTTGCCATGGTTCACGAGACTGCTCCTCATCAGTGTTTTCTGCGTGATAGCATGCAGCGCCACCTATATGTTTCCACCCCGGGTACACTACGGCCCCAACTGTCACCATAGAAACATGTGGGGAGGGATGTGGGGCCCGCAATGGGGCGGCGGCGGATGGTACCAAAAGGGAGGCTATGGCGGAGGATTCGGAGGGCCAGTTGGGGGTCCAATGGGTGATTTCGGGGGTCCAAACGGGGGATTCTGGGGTCCAGTTGGACCGTTTGTGGATAAAAACCCCACCTGGGGCCCCGGTTTCGGAGATTTTAATGGCGGTAACAATAATTGGGGTATGATCAAAACCATTTTATATTTTCATCACTTTTCAAGTTTCAAAGATTTCTGAGCGATATTTATAGGTATAAGTTTAGGCGCCGTGGTCCAGTGGTAACGTTCCCGACTACGGATCCGAAGGTTGTGGGTTCGAACCCTGTTGGGGGCAAGATTTGGTCATGGTCTTCCCATGCGCAAAGTACTAGTCCAACCCAGGGGCCGTTGAGGGGAATTCATATAATTTGTAAGAAATTGTTTCCCATTCGACATAAAATAAATAACTTTAAAATAAACTAAGTATGATTTAAATTCTAAAATAGAATACATCGTATGTCGAAATAGCTGATGTCGTCCTAAGTCATGTACTTTCTTCTACTACACAAAAGCTTTTGTGTTTATATCATATTTATTATCATCATTTTTGGCTGAGATAGAAGTGAGATAGCAGGATCGAAACGTATTAAAATAGAAATAAGGTGACAATAGTATATAATATTTCCTTTCTGTAAGTCTTTGCAATCCCTTCGTTTAATGTAATGCATCTATCATTAGGTTATAGTCATGGTCCTTCAAATGCTTAAGGAGAAAAGCATCCATTGACTTGAGTTATAGGCTATTTTGATCAAAGTCTATAAAGGCTTGTATTTACCTGCAAATTTCGAATATCACTTGCTGGATCATGATCACAATTTCATGAAGGATGGAATACCTTAACGAGAAACGATACCGATATTACCGGTATATCCATTTCAGCAAACCGAAAATATCGATTTAGATAGTGATTTAACTAAATTAATGTACTGTAAAATCATTTATTTTCGTTGACATTAAATTTCGTGAAGTCTGTGATTAAATCAATTTCGTTGGTAGATAAATTCGTGAAACCATGTTCTAGAAAGCATGAGGTCTATGAAATAAATAGTTTTCGTGGGGATAAATATTCGTGGATAAAATCATCAACGAAATCAACGAAAATAAGTCCCCCACGGGAATTAATGATTCTACAGTAACTGTATTGGTACTGAGAAATATTGAACTTTGATAACAGGAACACATTAATGCTTTTCAATAAATAAAGTAAGTATATTATGCTTGAAGTTGGTCATGGAAAGTCGACAAATTCTGTTAACTGAGACCACCTGAGATGTTGGTAAATATAATGTGAGATAAAGAGATATTTCTGGGGAAACTGATGCCAGGTCACTATAGAGGTCAAGTAATTATTGAAACAATCTTGTAAAACAGCGTGTATATTGAAATATCCATACGTTTCACTGGTCGTAAGTTATTGTTATTAATTAGTTATTGTAAGGATACTTGAAAGATATATCACATACTGTACAGTTAGTCGGAGAGATGAAAACATGGCCGTGAGAAAGTTCGATCTGTCGCTTCGAGTTTTCTGTTCACATGGTTTTGTGTTTGTTAATTGGTCACCAGAAATAAATGGAAAAGAGAATGATAAAATGAACTGCATCCATTTATGATATTGTTAAATAATACTTGGAGATGATGATGTTATTTCAACAGATAAATATAATGCAATATGTCATATATATAGAAGTAAACCTAATATATTATACTCAAAGTTTACGAATATAACATTAAGTTCAATTATTTTCTTGTCTGTAAAGATAATAGTTGATTATCATTATGTTTGTCTGGCCATGCTATTGTATAATCATGCTACATCTGTAATCTGTATACACATAACTAGTGTTTATTTGTTATGCCATTTATTTTGCATTTATATTTAGTTCTACTGTACTGTCATGCCGTTTAAAAAATGTCTTTATCCCCGCTAACATCTAAAAAATGGGGCTGATAGATCGGCAAAACCTTTCATCCTAAAGGATGAAAAAAAAATAAAAAAATAAAAACGGTTTGCATCCGTGATTATCTGCTAGAAAAAAGTTTGGCGTTGGTATGAAAAAATAATGTCGGTCGAAATAGTGTAAACAAATAACTTTTTAACGTCTTATCGGGATACAGGCGCATATCAAGTTTATCAAGTTTATCAAGTTTTACCCGAATTCTACAATACTTTTTGTTGTTCAGGTAATCCATCCAAAAGTAATTGGAATCATGATCTTTCAAGTGATTGTGATCATTTTATAGGTAATGCTAGCCTGTATAGCTTTTATAGCAAAATAGCCTGTAACTCCAAATCAGTGGATGCTTGCATCTGCACTGAAGTCTTTTTAAGCGTGTGGTGGACCATGATTATAATTAATGATGTATTACCTTAAGAAGACATTTGTTGGTCTCTAATTGGTCGTTAGAAATGAAATTTGGTTGGTCACATTAGTTTCATGACACCATAATAACGTTATATGACAATTATTTCAATCATTAAATGTATGAAATCACAATACGTAAAAAATGTTGAATGTTGAAAATGCCAACTTTTTGAGCCACATTAAATGTTAGAAAAGGAAAAGTAAGTAATTAGTAAGTAAATAAGTAAGTAAAGCAATTTGATTAACAATAATGACATTTAGCTGGCGACATTAGATGCTGACAGGAGCGTTCAATTATATATAGTGTAAAGACAAGTGTCACTGGTACTTTATTTATCTGTCCTGGGGAATTTCCCCACGATTTGTTTGATTAAAATAACTTATTCATATAATTTATTAAGTCATATGCTTAGAATGCTTCTGGGTTTAACAAGACTCAAATAAATAGTAGTATAGTAGTAAATAGTATGGGTTTATTCTAAATGAGTTGACGATTTACCATTCCAGGAAACAACTGGCCAACAGGAGGAGGAGGGCAGGGCGTGTGGGAGAGACCAATACAAGGTCAAGGGACATGGAAAGAGACGCCAAAACCCGTGGTGCCCAACGACCTTGACCTGTGAGTATTGGATAAATTAAACCTCGTTAATCCGGTCTCCGTATAGCCCCAGTGCTAGATTTCAAAGGATTGGTTGACGGTTTTTTAGTTTACCGTTTCAGTCAGAATATAGAGACGACAATGAACACTTAAAGCAGCTCGTTCACATTTGATCGGTAGAAACAAAAAAACAAAACAAAAAAAGTTACACATTCTGCAACATGGCGCTATCTCCAGTCCAAAGTGGTGAATTCGTAAGTGTAATTAAAATGCTCAGTCTGTGAAGTGAGCGCATGTCAAAAGAGTGAATAAGACATGTGCCAGCACACGGAAAAGGAAATTCTAAATATATGTTTTATAATTCTAAATACAGGATCAATACCGTTCATAACGCTATTGCCTGTGATGGAGAAACCACGCATTCTTTTTACAATCACGGGGAGTTGCATTGGGCGATGATATGTCTGTAGAGGGGGTATTGATAGAGGTAGTACACTCATATAGTTAAAAATAAAGTTCTTCATTCTTCGTCTGTGAACGAGCTGCTATAAAACTGTTGGAATCAGAATATTAACCTATCTATAAATATTACATGTACTAGTAATAAGGAAATTCGTTCTTGAGTATAGCCGACCAGAAAATGGGGACAGAATTCATGAGGCGTCAGTAGGGTTTTTTTTTATTCATTTCTTTAGGATACTATTTTTTAGCAACCAGTCGAAATTGCCTGTATATTAGTTCAGGTGTAATATTCTTATATTGTAAACTTTTAAGGTAATGGGTTTAAAAATATTTTAAGCAGATATTGAAGAACATAATTGTCAACTTTGTCAACTGTTGCATGATTCGTCAGTTGACTTTAAAAAAAAAGCAGTTTTTAAGCAGAAACCGTGAAAATGGTGACAAACCAATTAAAATACCCGTTTATAATTAATGCCCATCTGGATAGAGAGTTAAAATAAAATATACCGATATATCGTCCATTGTTCAAAAGCCAGAATGGATTTATAGCCGTCTTTTTATATATACTGATGGGCCCTTCTGGGTTTCAATACACGATTTATCATCTCGTATATTTATTTATTGTTTAGTTGTTTGTTATATAATTAAATTATGAGCTCCGCCATGCTGTGTTACCACATGTGTCAAGTATGACCTTCTGATTTGTTTAAAATAAACAATGAACATTTTGAAACATTTATCATTGTTTCGTAAATAAGGCAGATCATATAATGCAAAATGAATAGCGATATCAGCATGACAGCGCTATTTAATTATATCCCTATATAAACGTTTTCTTGCGATTAACAGTTATTTGAACTGTATGCATCGGATGTACCTCCTGACGCTAACATACATTTAGACTTTCACGAAAACTTTTTAATAAATCCTATGTTATTGGGAACGTTTTGCGGTTGGATTTTCAATTCCATCCATGTTTGATACAAACATCTTAATCTTTCAATTTAAACTAACAACTCATCTTTAAAAGTACACGCTAGGATTAATAAAATACATTTTCGTCTACATCTTTAAATTAATTTCTCTTACATGCCATTTTTATTAGAAATAAATCTCAAGAAACAATCACTACGCCAAGTACTTTGAAGCATATTACATACTGTAAAATCCTTAATTTTCGTTGACATTAAGTTTCGTTGATTACTACTGAAATAAATTCCGTGGATTAGTGAATTTGTGTTCTAGAAAACTCTATCCTAATAGCGATCAATTCCATCAAAGCCATGCACATAGCTTAACAATACACATGTATATAAGCTTTTAAAGTGTCAAACAATGGTAATCATAAGGGTAAGTTGATATGTTATGACAAGTGACAGAAGTTCTTTTATTACCTCCCCTTGATTATTTTGTAGCCATGAGTGTGATGTTCAGATTTTTTTCCACGAAAGTTGGTACAAAATCATAAAATGCATCTTTTTACCATGCGTTTTTCTCATAAATCAAATTCAGTTTTTCATATTCACAGGAAATATATCTTTTCCATAGGTTTCAATGTTAACTTATATGCGGATTATCTCCCCCAAATTAGATAAAAATTGAAAAAAAAATCTTGATGGAATATTTTTATTTTTGAATGTCTTCAAAGTGAATAGGTTTCATAGAAATATATCCATCCAGTTGCAAGATATGGAATATGGCTATTAGGATGGGAAGACCTTAAATGAACAATTTTTGAGGGGGGGTTATATTAGTTGATAAATTTATAAATAAACTTAAAAAAAATCAACAAAAAAGTGTCCCGCGAAAATTAATGATTTTGCAGTTATCTCAGAAACAGTATCATGTATTTCCTGCAATGTGAAGGTGGCAGTGATATATCGCTAGGCATATATCTTATTTAGTTTGTATTAACTTCGAAACTTTATTGGATTCAAATGTGTAGATTAATGATAATCACTCGCGGGTTGGACAAAAGGAATAAAACCTATGCCTTCTAAATAATGGAATTGTGTTTTGGATTAAAATATCTTAGACAGGCATAGAACAATAGAACAATGCTTTTTGAATATGTCTGTATGCCGAATGGATTTTGATACAAATGTTATCAAAAATGCAATTTTCATTTGTCCTGAATATTTAAGAAAGGAAAGTATCATTTGTAAAGAAAGTGTAGAATCAAAACCACTTTTAATTCTGTACTCTACTGAAAGATTTTTTTCTTTCAAATTTGCATATATATTTTGAATGAGAAAATATCATTTAATGATAAATTCTGTATACATCATCATTAATATGATGGTATATTTTTTTTAATTTTTTGACTAAATGCATTGCGCGCATTGTTTGTTAAAATAAATAAATAAATAAATAAATAAATAAATAAGAACACCATTCAAATATCACAAGCAGTCTTTAACTCAACGTTAAGCACTGGGCCAAGAATGGTTCGTTGACCTTGACCTTTATTTGTCTTTTTCAGGACACTGCAGTCACATTGACCAGGGTAGAGTCCTTCAACAAAATCGAAAATTTAGCAGTGTACATCTTCCTTTAGCCTAATCTTTTTTCGATCGTCAGTGAAGAGAAGAATTGTGAAAAGCGAACAAATAAAGAATATAAATGATATTCAATCATTTGTCATAAATTATATGTCATATGCATGATACAGAAAATGTATTTTCAATATTTTATAATTGCCTATTCAATTACACGATACCAAACCTGAGATGAAAAAGGTATTAATTGTATTGTGAGTAATAAAATCTATATGAAAACAGCATGCTTTTATTTTTCTATCTGTAAAGTTGATTCTTAAAATATTAACATTTCTAAAGGGTTTTTTTTAGCTCACCTGAGCTCGACCTGCCCAACACATGTGTTTTTATAAGAGCTGTTCTGATTGGTCAATTTTCTCGACATGACACGAGAAGTATTTAAACTGTCATTATTCCAGCCAAACTCCCCGCAGCAGTTACCTCCCCCTAGTCAGTAAGTAGCTCAGCGTGAAGAGTATGAATTAACGTCCTAGAAAACAAACTCCTGTGCAGATGATTGTCTGCGCATCAATTACTTCCACACTGAGTTACCATGCTGTTGCACCTCTTATCACGCTTAATTGTTTACTTTTGAAGTTACTTTCAATTCGCTTTGTCTGCGCGTCTGTTTGAATCACCTGCGTTGCCTAGAAACCCGACCAAAAAAGTCAAGAATTCCTAGAAAATCAGGCATATATCTACACCTGTCCTCCATATCGTTGGTGGCTGTCAACGTGTAGACATATTTTATCTTCAGGTATTGTATTTGCATTACATTCGTTACGAGTTTATAAATAGTCCATAAATGAAAGAAATGCAACGTATGTTATTTCTTATTCGAGTTTTCTGTTACCTTTGTCTTGAATTTTCGTTTGCCACATAATGAGTGTAATATTGTATCAAAATAACCTCAGAACCTTAAATAAACTCACGCCATGAGAGCCAAACTTGGTTTGAAAACTTTAAAATTGCTGTTATTGCAGAACATCTAAACTAGTTCGAACTGCGTGGGCGGAAGTGACGAAACAAAGTTATTAACAAAGTTCATGTACTCTGTAATTAGTGGAATCGTCAAAAGGAATGAACGTCATATGAAGCAAACCTCTCCGCCTGATATCAGGGAATGTTCCAACTTTAGACTCATAAATTTTATAATTGCCCGCAGAACAAATACTCACTTCTTTAAATTGCTACTTTGTCAAGTTCTGCCTTAAAACTATAAAATAAAATCTAAAGAAAGATATAAAATGGCTTTGCATTAAGTTTCAAATCTATATGCAATAGTTCGTCAAATATGTCACAAGTTTTACAATATGATACAATCTGTGTACAATTGCGTCAGTATTAGACAATCTTTACAATACAATGACGTCTATATGTCACAACAAACAATGGCTCTATCCAAGCTTTACAATTAGACCAAATCTTCATATGCGTCAATATATCAATCTTACAATACATGATGCAATGCACAGCTTAAATCATGCGCTAATCACAAGCTTTACAATATCACACATGTGATCAATGTCGTCAATATATAAAATCTTTACAATCAAGGCGTCTAATCAAAGCTAACAACGTGGCGTCAATATGCCACAACCTTTACAATATCACACAATCTGTGCAATCAATGTCGTCAATATTATAAAATCTTTACAATACAATGGCGTCTATATGTCACAAACTTAACAATACAGTGGCGTCAATATGCCACAGGCTTTACAATATCACACAATCTGTGCAAATGGCGTCAATATATACAATTTTACAATATATGTCACAAGTTAACAATTCAGAGGCGTCAATATTATACTCTTTTCAAAACAAAGTGGGCGGAGAACTTAGTAGGGGGATTTATTCCCGGCAAATCCCATAGGAAAGCAGCCATTCCATGGCATAAGCAGTAATTTAATTATCCTTAAGGGACTTGTTCTCTTTATTTCCGGTTCAACAATAAGCTGAGCATCAGCACAATTTTATGGACAATTCGTTCCTGGTGTACTCAAAAAATCTAGAATGCACGGGCCAACTCCTCTTTGCAGATGTAGACACCACTCTGATACTCCAGCTCAGCTGTTTATATTTTGGGGCTGGGGCAATGAGACAGAAGCGCAATTTAAGTTTAAGAGAATAACGATTTTAAGTTTTAAATGTTTAAAATTTTAAATGAAAATGGCAGACATATATGACATTACAGAAAGGCAGACGGAAAGAAAGTAAAGAGAACGGTGAGTGTTGTATTTGTGTCATATAATTGCATGTATAGGTTAATAATGCAAAGCCTTTTCTTCGCTGGGAATTAATTTTCAATGACTTCGTGAAAACATTTATTGGTGAGCCTAGATTCGCTCTCACCCCTCAATTTATTTAATTTCTCTACGAATGGGGTCCACACGTTGGACTAGAACATGGATCATCGAACACATGTGACAAAGAAACCGTAATAAATGGAAACTTAACTGAATTTTATGTCAGTCAAAAATATTGTTTGTTTGAAAGAGAATGTAAAAGAAAAATCACTTTAAGTAGCCAATATTCATTAATTTTCGTTAACATTAAATTTCGTTGACATTAAATTTCGTTGATTTATTGGATACCCTAGTTCTCGAAAACGTGGGGTCTGCATTGAGAACAAGTTTTCATGGTGATTAATTTTTGTGGATACGGCAAAAATTAGTGTCCCGCGAAAATTAATGATTTCACAGTATGTAAAATATAGCAATCCATAATTTGCGCAGTATTTGTTTTGTGAGAAAAAAGAAAAGTCAAAATTACAATCTCATTTAACGAAACGTCATGTATCAATATATGGTCTAAACAAAATAAATAGAAAAAAATACAATATTAAAGGAAAGATATCGGGACCCCATTTTATATAACAATGCTACAAATGTCATTAAATCTTTTTTTTTTTCTTTTTTTTTTCTTTTTTAGTCTTAACTGAAATTTCGCAAAAATCATATGATAAAAAACAACAACAACATAAAATACAATGATGTTAATGATACGGAAAAAAAAATAAAAAGATAAAAAAAGATCATAAAGTAAAACTCGTTCCTGATAATAACCATGAGGCAGTTACTCATACAAGTGTATCTATTTTGCACAATCAGTTTTTCGCGGGTCGCTATTTGTGTGAACACCGCTAAAATAAAACCGCGCGAAATAAACTGCAAAACTATAGGTTACACGGTACACCAGTGTTGCATGTGAAATCCGTTTCTATAAGAAACAACGTGCAGACATCGAAACGTCCTCGATATATCAAACTATAACACCGAAAGTACTATCAGCGCGCTGAATCTATAAGAGCCGTATACCTTCGATATCGGAATCATTAGAAAACTCACTGTTCGAGCAGAAAGAAAACGACTGGGACGGGAAGATCACAAGGTATGAAGAGGACATCTTCGTCAAAGATTACTTCTGTTTGTGCATGCAACGTGGCATCGTGATATTGAACCTTGG
The DNA here is from genome assembly GCA_021229015.1 of Solen grandis. Lineage (NCBI taxonomy): Eukaryota > Metazoa > Mollusca > Bivalvia > Adapedonta > Solenidae > Solen > Solen grandis. Next base: position 63,261,648 of record CM037783.1, on the reverse strand, counting down.
TATTTGATCGCAACTCATTTCGTGAAAAAAGGAACATTAGTGATTACGGGATCAACAGTTGTGTATTTTGATTTAATATAACTTTAAACTATTCACACTTGGAAGCAAATAAACTTACAAGGAAGCAACTCTGTAAAAGTGTGAGCTGGTGATCAACGGTGTTATATTTGAAAATCATATGTTATTGTAAAATGATTTGTTGGATTGTTTAAATTGTGAAAGTGGTCTACGAAGTCCGAATTCTTTAATCAAGTAAAATTCTAGTAATACTCAAAGGCACAGAAAATTTACCAACTTTTACGTCAACGCCTATCTGATTTTTCTTTAATTAAGTTTGTTTTAATAAGTGTTTCTTCGTTCTTTCTTCATCAGTTTATATACTAAAGAGACATTTACATTTATAATTGTGTTTATTTTGACAAGCACACGGTGTTCTTTGTGGTTCCTTAATTAAAGACACTGTTATATCTTTGCCAAAACATCTGAAAAACCTAAGTGATTACTTCAAAAGACATGAAATTTGTACTTTAAATTCCTTTATATAAAAAATGAAATATTCTGACACGTGTAAGATAGAAAACTATAAGAACAGAAATTTTCTAAACATTTAAGAGACTATATACATTTCATAAACCAGAAACATCCGAAAAGAAAATTACATCAACGAACATTTCCAGTTGCCATAAATCAGTTTCTATTAAATTGTCCAGACAATTAAAGTGGTCAGACAACCATGTCGAAGAGAGGCCGAAGGTTGCTGCAAGTGACGATCTTTGTGATGAGCGCCATGTTGGTCATTGAAACGTCTGTAGAAGCGGCATTACAACTACACAAGAGGTTAGTGCCGTCCATAGGGTGTCGTTATTTTTACCACTGTTGTTTTTGTTGTTATTTATGTTGTTGTCGTCGTAAATTATTCTGCTGTCTAATATTTTCGCAGCTTTTTACAATACTCTCTCTCTCCCTCTCTCTCATTCTCTTAACACATTAAAAAACAAATTGTTCTTCGGGAATAAGTTGGAATCTGGAGCTTATTCAAACTCTCTCTCTCTCTCTCTCCAAACCAATATATGAAATGAGTACATAGCAAATATATACTTTCTCTCTCTCTCTTTGTGGTATCCAAAAGTTTAATTATTAAGATAACTTGGAACTTTTTTTTCTGTAAAGTTATTTGAAATAATTATTCTTATAGTGAAATGCATCTTTTTCATAATCATTCATACTAAATTCATATTTGAAATATAAGCCCTCATTTAATACAACTCTCGCTTATCATAAGTTCACATCCGAGTTATATTGTGTTTTTCCCCTGAATTATTAATTCTACAAGCTGCTTGATCTGTAGATCTTTTTCCTAACATCTGGATCGTGTCACGACTGACTAGTTTATTTTCATTGAACGTCAGACACTTTTGACAATCTAATTTACGGAGCACTATGTATGGTACACTAACTTGTTTCCAAATACAGGAACCTTTTTCCGGCGCAGCTTTTATATTCAAACGTTATGGCATACTTTTGGGGGGTAATATACCCATAATTCATCTGACCTATCTCGAATTCTATTAACCATACTCAGAACAAAGTAATGTACTTAAAACATCTCGTTCACAGATGATCATAGACTAAGAATTTGATTTTTAACTACCTGTGCGTATTACGTATATCTAAAGACACGTTGTTACCGATCTGCGATAGTAAAAAAAAATAAAAATGAACGAAAACATATTGGGGCGAATCTTATCACTCCCTGATCTCAAAAAATCATACAAATATACCCAAATGTTTCATTTCCTAACAACTATTAATTATTAAGGTAATAATTCATTAAAACTTAGTCGTGCAATATAAATATAAAGGAACAAAGGAATTATGGAATGTATCTTAACTTTATGTAAGAATTTAAATATAAATTATCCCTACTAAATTTTGATGGAATTTTAGCTTGTTATCAAACTGTTAAACCGTATGTCCCCGGCGGTCTAGAGGTTTGAGCGGCCGCCTCTGGAGCGGGAGGTCGTTAGTTCGATCCTAGACCGCGATATACCAAAGTTGTAAAAAATGGTAGATATAGCTCCTTGTTTGACGCTCAGCATATATAAGGGTAGTTCCAGGACTGATTGCCACGGTGTCAGGATAATGTGACTTGGTGTGATATCATGCCACATGTCTACGGCGTGATACTGCCGTGCGGCAGCACTATACCTATCTCAAGTAGACACATTCTCCAAATGGCTGATATACTGTAGATGAAACGTAAAAATCCAACCAACGTATATTTCGATTCTCCTTATATATGAAGACTTTACGGTTTTAAAGTTCAGTAAATGAATATTTATTAAATCATAAATGCGTATGATTTATATTCTCGAGGGTTGGGTTAATCTGTTTCTACAGAAAACTGTAGAATTTAGAAAATGAGTTGATAATTAAACGAATTACAAACGTATTTGATAAAGAACTCATTATTGTAACTGAAAAATAAATTATGCATCATTCTCTTTAAGAAATAGAATCTTGAGCACCGTTTATGGAAAAGGGTTAAATTCATAACCAATATTTCTACATGATACTGTATACAGTCAAACCTGTCTTAAGCTGTTACACAAAGGATACAAGTGGCCGCTTAACAGAGGTGAGCGCTAAATGAAATGTGAATATATAGCAAGATGCTTCAGTTTGATAATATTAAAATTGACCGCTAAATACAGGTTGAACGCTTAGTACAGGTGACCGCTATTACAAGTTCAACTGTGCAAGATCTGAATAACAACTGTAAAAGAGGTTATTGAATATACAGAAAGCTCGGGTCTTGAACCTGAGACAGGAAGAAGGATTTCCTGAGTGGATTAGTCCATTCCCATTGGTTTCTTTTCCCTTTAAACATGACGTCAAGACTTACCAATTACAAATACAAAATTCATCACTTTTATCACTTTTTTTTTCTTCCTTTTTTTTTGCATAAAAGGCATCGGCTTTTACTAATGATACTTTGTTTATTTAATGCTTCTGTGGATGACAGAGAAATATCAGTGAATTAAAATTGGTAATATCCATTTTTTCACAGTTTTGTAAAATGCTAAAGGACACTTTCGTCGTTTTTCTCGATATTTCATTTGAAATCAATATTCTTAAAGAAATACTTGAAATAAATGTTGATTATACAATTTCATTGTGTTCCTTTATTGGTTTATTTTAAGACCGAATACAACTTTAGAAATTTAGGGGCTCCCCACAGGGTAAAATTTATGATGAACTCAGTTACAATTTGTAATGTGTGGCAAAAAAATAAACAAAACATTAAATAAAAAGAAAAAAAATATTGGTTTCAGTAACATATCATTTTATTTTTCTCGTGAGGAGGAAAACCAACAATTATCACTTTTTGGCTAAACTTTTTTTTTTCCAAAATAAAATGCATCATTGTTATAGCATATAAATGGTAAACTGGAGAAAACATAAGGAATCATCAGTAAATTTGACTGCAATCTGTTATCTAAATAGCAAACTTCGTACTTCAAAAAAAAACAACAACAGTGTATGCTTTCACGCAATTAATGATTAAAGAAACACTCCAAGGAATGGTAACAAATTAAACACATTAATCTTGAGGAAGCTGAACGTTTCCTAGCGTTAAGAATAATTTCATGAAATATTTTCCGCATTTTTTATTTCTCGGAATATATATTATGAAAAGTGACAAACGTTGTTTGGTTAGTGTAAAATTTAGATTAATTCTAACGTAAATGAAGTCGGTCTTAATCAATGAGCGTATTACACTCGTAAAAATAAATATTTGCTGAACTTAGTTACAAAAGGGTTGAAAATAGATGTTGGATTCGACGATAATTTTCAATTACAAGATATTTTTCAAATATGGCATCAATTCTCATCAAGAAAACGTATGAGAAAAAGTATCTTACGGACATAGTATATGAAAGTACCATTTTCGACCCCCCTTCTCTCTCTCTCTCTCTCTCTCTTATTGTTTCCGCATTCTTCCTCTTTACCATTAAGTAAAAAAAGAAATACGACGCATTGGGGAAAAATGATGCAAATAACAGCGATGTGTTTTGGGAACTTGAAGTGATGCGCTTTAATTGTGAAATAAAAATGCACGGTTTTCACATGCAATAAAGCTCGACAGCATATCGCCCTATTTGGACGAACCAGAAACAAACATAAAAGCAAAGAAATCCCGCAAATTCTTTCATCGTTATCTTGTTCTGTTTTCTCTTCAAACGTTATCACGTATAATTATATTTTTATATACAAGAATATTTTGTCTTTGCAACTTCATGAGATAATTATTTGCAGTACCGATAATATGGAACAGAACAGAGTATAGATTTTGTTATTAACCAAAAATAATCACTGTTTTAATAAGGCCTGGAAAGAGGATTTTTTTTTATTGATTTTTGTTAATAAATGTAAAGCCCTAACTGGGTTCGTTGACAATTTATTTTCTTTACGTGCAATTTGAAATGGGAAATTAAAAAAAAAAATTAGAAGTTTTCCCATGTGCTAATAATTCTTTTTAGGCGTACTGCTTTGTGTGTGTATTTTCAAGAAAAAACTCTGCATGAAACCACATAATAACACGCCCATTCACATTATCCTGACACCGGGTCAACCAGCCCTAAACACGCCCAGTCACATTATCCTGACACTGGGCAAACCAGTCCTTAACACGCCCAGTCACATTATCCTGACACCGGGCCAACCAGCCCTGGAACTGCCCTTTATATGCTGAGCGCCAAGCAAGGGAGCTATACCAGTACCATTTATTACGACTTTGGTATATCGCTGCCAGGGATCTAACCTATATATAAATGTATATTTGTAGAATAAAATATCAACAAAATAATAACATAAAAAAGGACACCATCACAACCTATATAGTTTGCCGACGACAAGAATGGCCCAATAATTTTGAAATGTTCCATTCTCGTGATAAATACAACATATACAATGACATCTTACTGTTCCTATAAAATAAACGAGGTCATTGTCCGCTCTGACTAGCGATTACTGGTGATGAAGGTCACAGCAGCAGACGTTCAACATCGTTATTGACCTATTTTAATGTTATATATTTACGTGTATAATTATGTGCTGACACGGTGTATTGCGGTGTCCATTACGTCTAAATTACGACAGAAATTGGGGCACTCAAACGTTTTAGACCATGTAAGATATCCAAGAACGTTCTTAAGGTTTTATCTTTTATATAAAAGTAAGACCGCTGGCACTAAAAACGCATAATTTGACTGTGCGGGGCCAATGTTAGAATATATAATATTTAGATATTGACATAGGTATTTGAAATATAAATTATGTCGCTATATTTGTTTCTTTCCTTTTCTTCAAGCGTATGTCCCCATCTGTTTTTCTATGTAATATACATAATCATACATATTTATATAAGGCCACTAGAGAAGTGTATGGATTTATTTATTATACATTTTTATAGAACTTTTATCATAATATATCCACAGTTGAACCTGTAATAGCGGCCACCTGTATTAAGCGGTAAAACTGCATTTAACGGTTAGTTTAGTTATTACCAAACTAGCATTTTGTTATATTTAGACCTTCAGTTAGCGACATACTCTGTTAAGCGATCACTTTTCTTGTTCCCATGACTGACCGATTAAGACAGGTTTGGCTATATATTCGGCGGCCTCCGTGGCCGAGAGGGTAAAGTCGCTGACTTTAACACTCACTCAGCCCCTCACCTCGTGGATTCGAATCCCGGCAGGGTCATTCGGATTTTCATGCGAGGAAGCCTTCCAGCTGGCTTGCGGTAGGTCGATGGTTCTACCCGGATGCCTCCGTGCATTCGGGGTCTTTCTCCACCTGTAATTAGCTGGACGTCGCTATATGACTGAAATACTGTCGAAGCGACGGTAAACTCAAGAAGTCAAGTCAAGTTTGACTATATGTTAAAAAGTGCAAGCCCTTCACAAGTAGTGTACGTATACAGACTAAAATAAGCATACATAGTATACCATTATGTATGAACTTATGAATTATAAATATTGCATACAAACTATATAGCACGTCTATAATGTTAAAAATATAGACAAAATTATATATAAAAAATCAGATTCTTAAAATATATTAATCACTTTGTATGTGGAATACTAGTGTTATTAATACATTTTTTTTTTCAAACTGATGAAATACTGTATTCTTTCTGGGAGAAAAAAATCCATATCACCAACACTGTGAGTGATATAAGTGTACCGAATCTTTTTTTTTTTTTACTTATAAAAGTTACATATATATATTCGAAGTAATCGTGTGTACAAACGATTTAATAAACATTAAAATACCCATTTTAAAGTGCATCTAAATGAAATGCTGTGTCACAAAACGTCATTTTCTGTAATATTCCAACAATAAAACTTCCTGATAGAGACCTGAATGCATTGTGGGTACCACGCTGGCAATATTATAGGAATGGAATCTGTATTATGACCACAGACAGGAATACTCATGATATGTTGATATCTATATTTAAGGTGCGGTGGAAGAGTGGTTAGAGCGTGGGCCCCGTGACCGAAAGGTATCGCGTGTTTAATCCTTTAACGCAAAAATATCAGATTACTTTAAATAGTACTGATGTATATGTTTTATATTACTTGTGCCCAGCATATGAAGAAAGCTGTGGGAAAATAGGCGTGCAAAGCGTCGATTTACAGCAGTCATTGTGTAAAATGTCAACCAATGAAAACGCGCCTTATTTATGAAATACTCTTCGGCATGGAGGTTTGAAGGTTATGTAAATTGATTTAAAAAATGCCGTGAACAACTGTATAAAATAAAACGACTTCATTGATTGGATTACTTTACCTGGTAAAGCAGCGATGAAACAAAAGAATCAGTGTAATTTGAAACTCCCTAAAACGACGAAAACGACGAAATACAGGAGAAATTAAAACGACGATCGGGCGTGGGTTTCCGACGATGGTTGATCAAGATTATGTGTAATGTGGCTGGATATGGTATGTGTACCACGGTGTGATATCGCTCAGGGGCAGCACGATATCTGTCACAAAAAAAAAATAGACAGAAAAAGAAGTCACCGAAATGAATGAAATACTATCGGAGGGACAATAAATGTAAGCAACTAGTCTCATTTTGGTCTGATCGGCCGAAGCTGCAGGCGACTTGCACAGATACTGACATCATCTGACTGGCAAATGCATTGCGACGCCCTCTTTGTTCCAAGAAATTTATGAGTAACCTTTTCGAGTATTGACACGTCACTACAGGAATTTTCTCGAATGTTGTCAGTCAGCAAATATTCAGACTGACAGCATATTTATTTGGTTGAATGAAAATAGATTAAAAAGCACTCGGCGTCATTATTTGATTCCCCCTTTTTATGTCTTGTTTTACTTTTTTAAATGCCTAGGTTACAGCATATGCTGTGGTCAACTGGTAGCTTACATTTCTGAAGATCCGAAATGTTTGCCCACCCCCCCCCCCCCCCTAAAAACTTTCTTCTATACTGAGAAAATAAAAAGAAATAATTCAAGATATATATGTTATTGATTTTATTATTTTTTATTAATCATTTTTCTGTGGAGCTTTGATTTTACGTGAATTACCGTATAGGGTTTCTTTGGACATTCATCTAATATTCAATGGATAAAATTGTTGGGTATTCTTCTGAGAAGAATGTACGTAGTTTTATTTTATTTTTTTCATTAACGCAACACCTTCGAACGTTGGTTTGATTGAATATAAAAAAGTACTTAAAATAATAGATTTCAGATTATGGCAGTTAATCTGTCTAGCCCTATTTTCAGGAATATGAGACTATACAAAACATACAATTATCGTAAGAGATCGTGTCACTTTATACGGACCGCAGAGGGTATTTAGACATATTAAGTAAACCATCACTCCAAATAATTGCACAGCTTTTGTCGCCTGCTTGTCTCGTCTGCTGTTCCCCTAATGCACCCTGTCCCTGCATTGTGATCACTTTTGTTTAACACTCATCCCCGACACTCATTTAATTTGACAAATTGGAAACAAACGTCTATGCCTCAAACGGAGAGATAATGAATTTGCCAGACACTCAGAAACGATGTACTTAAGGTAATTCATCCATCACTGAATTACCGTATAATCATGGTCCTTCAAATGCTTAAAAAGACTTCAGTTCAGATGCAAGCATCCACTGACTTGGAGTTATAGGCGCTTTTTCTCAAAGTCTATAAAGGCTATCATATACTATAAAAATCCCACGACCAATTGATATTTAATGATGGATAGATTTTCCTTAATTAAATATTTGTAAAATGGAGTTTATTGGAATAAGTTTGTTAATTTAAAATATATGACAGAAGTCAGTATGGTTTTGTGGCCTTGTTGTCAGTTAGGAATTTAGCTAAAGTAACCTTTACGTCCTTCCAATATTTTTTTTGTCGATATCAAATAGACGCGCTTATACTAATGTAACATTCAGACGTTACCATCTGAGAATCAAGAACTAATGAAATTGACACAGTTTTTGTTTGGGATTAAATTCGATTAACGTTTTACGATGAAATCTCCTTCGCACGTTAAACGTCAAAATTTAATAATGACGTAAGCGTTTCTGTAAGTGAGAAACTCACGCGGAACCAATCTCCACGCAGTTATCTCCCCTTCATTTTCCGACATAGATCTCTGCCACCACGAGAAGGCATTTATCAGGATTTCTTATATATAATATATATTTTTTTAATTGTTAAAAACTGTTTCTATGTATCAGCTTACTTTTCTCTCAATCATATTATATTGATTATGATGAAATAAATAAAAAATGATAACAAATAAAAATATTCTTTTTTTTAAAAAATATGAAAATAACGTTAAGTTGCTTATCTTACTTTTTTTAAATATGTTGTTTCAGAACTAAAAGCTGTCCCTTGTGTTGTATACATTATATCTGAATGAATGATTCTCTTAAAGTTACAATTTCTTTTATGGAAAATCCATTACGCTACTTCGCTCCATTACTTCTTTTTAAACATACCCTTTTATAGTTGATATTTTTTCTGAGATAGAAGCCTAGAATTACTGTGAAATCATTAATTTTCGTGGAACACTGTTTTTCGTTGTTTCCGTGAGGGGTTAATCCCCACGAAAACTTGTCTCTGATATAGACATCACGTTTTCTAGAACATAAATCCACGAATAAGTGTGGCCCACGAAATTCCCTTAGGTACATAATCAATTAAATTTAATGTCAACAAAAATTAATGAATGTACAGTATATCTTTCTGGTCAATAACAGTAGAATTTGTTTTATAAATAATTGTTATTTACTACAGAAACTTTGGTCATTCAAGTTTTTTTAATCTTAAATACAGTAAAACCTCAAGATTACGACCGGTCAGGGAGCCACAGTCAACTGGTTGTAATAATGAGGTGGTCTGATAATCGCGTGAAGTTAAGCGGTATATACAGTAAAACCTCAATAATACGACCGGTCATGTGACCACAGTCAGCTGGTCGTAATAATGAGGTTGTCTGATTATCGAGTCAAGTTAAGCAGTATATACAGTAACACCTCAATAATACGACCGGTCACGGGACCACACTCAGTCGTAATAATGAGGTGGTCTGAAATCTAAACTCCCTGCAGCGGTTGTTTCCCTTGTTTAGTACAGTAACCACTGCCACCATAAGTGAATCAGGATATAATGTGACTGTGTGTGGTATCATGCCACATGTCTACGGCGTGATACTGCAGTGTGGCAGCACTACACCTGTCTTAAAAATGACTGAAATATTGTTGGTTGGTCGTTAAACCCAATAAACAAACAGGTCAAATCCTAAGTGACTTACAGTATTATGTATGTTGGGCGATATAGGCCTACTAAGGCCCTCTTATTTTTTAAACATGTTTGTCTACTTTCAAATCGGTTCTCTAAAACTTGAAACGCGAGTGACAAAGCACACAGAAAAAAAAAAGACAAAAAGGAAAACAGTTCAATCAATATTGCATAATCGGTCATTATGTTGCGATTGGAAAACTTTTTCCTCATTTGGCAGTCTTTTGTCCTTTTCGTATCTCCACTCTGCATTTCATTGGATTACAGAGCTATTCATCTCGAGATCGTACATAATGGACAAAATAAACGTATTTTGAATTAGAATGAAAAATGCTTTATCTGAATATATTTCCAATAAAATGATCCCGGTTAAAAGCTGATTACAGAAGATTTTGCAATCATCATAGGGAAAAAAAATAAATTGATGTAAATGAAATAGTAATAAGATTTCAAGTTTTTATCTATGCTTTTTCAAAAACTTCTAAAATTAAAATTATACCAAATTCGGATATTAACCAATGCAGTACAATTAATTTCATTAAAACAGTCAGGTTTGTGTATGAACAAGCACATGTTTAGAAAATAAATCTGAATACATACTGTGTATTACAGAATACTTAAAAGGTTTTCGCAATCAAATTTAACGTGCCAATATAAACTTTAATATGCCAAGCTAACGTAGAACGAAAGGACATATTGAACAGATATAAAGTGACTGAAGTTATTCTTATTACCTTTCCCTGATAATTTTTAAAAAATATTTCTTCATTCTTTTACGGTGATTTTTTATATGAAATTTGAAACAGAATCATGTTATCTGACTTACTGTCATAAGTTTTTTCTAAAGATTGAAAATTCACTTTGAAATTGTTTATTGATAAATATGGTTTATCTCCCCCTAATCTAACACTTGAATAAACTCTCAGTGAAATGGTTTTTTTTAGATGTGTTTAAGTGACAAAGAGTCATAGAAATGATACCTTTCAACACTGCTACTTAATAAACCTCACGTATTCTTTAACATGAATCCATAAATATATGGACCAACGAAATTGTCCTTATTACAGATTCCACAAAATTTAATGTCAACGAAAATTGATGATTTTACATTATAGGCATTGGAGTGGATGCACCTTAAATAAAATGTCACAGTCATAGAAGCATCTCCAACTTAGGAAATCTCGCACAGATGAATTGAATAAATAGCTCAATTTCAGCTAAATCGCAGGAAACCAATAGCGTGAAATTTGATTTACATCATGGTCACGTGGTATCTCAGCGTGGCAGTGAGTGATTGAGTCAATCCACTGCGCCGGAGTTTGTCATAGAGGAGGACATATGACGTCATTACATAGAGGAGGACATATGACGTCATTAGTGACTGTGTTCATTTACTGCGGAGCTGAAGATTGCGAGATCGAGTCTCGTTTGGGTGTTATTTTTTCATGATTTTCCTGAACACAAAGCACCAATCCAACATGATAATAATAATAATAATAATGTATAGCAATATCATACTTCTAAAAAAGCATCTTCACAAATACATAATAAAATTTGTAAATTTGTAAAAGTGAACAAAATGTCAACCCCTTATATATGATATATGTATGAAGATGAAAATGACCTTAAATAGAAGTGTATTTTAAGAAAATGGTATTATTATATAAATATAAACATGTATAATATATATTTGTTTTTGCGGAAACATTAATAATATAATATACTAATAACTATAAAGTACTAGTTAAGTTAATAACAATTAAGTACATTAACGTAATTACAAGATAGATGCAAATCTTGGATTAGGAAACGTTTCCTAGAAAATGATATTAATTTTTCTCTGCATGACTTCCATGCTGCACCTGATTGTCTGTTATTAAGAGTCTTTGTCCGATCGTGTGAAAACAAACAACAAAAACAAATATCTAACATCTATTATACTAGTTTACTAGATATTGTGTAAATGAGAGAAGTTGGTAGAAGAAAGAAAGACAAGTGAGTTGAAAAGAAAGACAGAGAGAGAGAGAGAAAGAAAGAGAGAGATAGATTCAGAGAGATAAAGAGACACACACACACACACACATATATATATATATAGAGAGAGAGAGAGAGAGAGAGAGAGAGAGAGAGAGAGAAACAGAGAGAGGTAGAGAGCACTTAAAAGTCAAATGAGCCAATTTATGGGATATAAGACTTGACTTACTAAAGAAATGATAAAACTAATTAATTACCTGTACTTTACATGATAATTTTAAGATATCATAAGGAGGATCGATAGAAATTCTTCAATTTGGTTTCCTAATGCATGGATAATGTACTTAACGCATCTTTGGAGCGTCTTTTTACGCACGGATATTGGCAGTTCTATCCGCAAATGATTCAAGTGTCTGTTGTGGATGTCACCAGCCCATTCTACCAAAACAATAATCGTGTCGAATAATCAAAATGGGAGCAGCTGTTGAAAAGTTAAAATGGATTTTGCCGCATTTTGAATGTTATTTATTTTTTTTTAATGGGAATGATTTCGTGTTTGTTCTCGAGCTGTTCAGAAGCACACCTGAGTTGCGGGTTTCTTGTTGATTGTAATAGCCGAAGTGAGAGCCTATTTGGATCAGTCCATTTGTAATACGAATCACGTCATTTATTATTTTTTTAATCTAAATACTTGGGAAAAAAGGGAAGAACAAACATTTTTTTTTTTTGCGTTTTTGTTTTGTTTGTTTGTTTATTTTTTTTAGTTGCTTTTTTACATTTTTTACCATTATTTTGCTAAAAGTCAGTAGTGCAAGCGTAAAAAACAACAACAGCAACTACTACTGCTACTATTACTACTACTTTAAATATAACTTCCATATATTTATACTAAGTTTTTTCTTCTTTTTTTCCCCCTTCTTCTTCTTCTTTCATTTCTTCTTCGTCTTATATGCCTCACTTTATGAACCCGAGTTTAGCCAAACACATGTACAATAGTGAAAGATGCCTTTATTTACTTAAAGCATTAATAATGAGCATATTTAAATAAAAATCCCTTCGCGTCGCCATGAACTCCATACAATCTAAAATATAAACGAAAAAAACAACAACAAAAAAACAAACAAAAACCTTTGTACGAGAGAGATTCAGAAAGTTATATTTGATAGGGTTGTACGGGCGAATTAAGGACATCAATGATATCGATATTGTTAACATAAAACAAAACAAGGTGTCTACAAGGTGTCAGATATTTCTAGCCCAGTCAGTATCATGTCAGTCTATGTTATAATTGCACCGTCTTCACGGTTTTGTCACCGTCTTGGTTAAATATTTATGGCAAAAGGCAACAACTTAAGGTTTATTTTAAGTTGCACATTACTTAGTAGCAGCTAGGTTTCTGTCATCTCTTCACCTTAAAGTGTTTGATGAGGGAAAGAGTTAACATCGCCTTGTTGCTACCCCACCATACATTTCACCGTGAATGTGTTGCTGAGTATGGTGTCTTAACTCTGCCATTTCACGTTGCAAGTCAGCGAAGCGAAAAGTCGACACACGACCAACGAACATTTCGTAGTTTCGGAGAGCAAGCTGAAATTTCGAAACTGTTTGCGAAATTTCGCCCTCTGCAAAGCGAAGTATCATTTTATCACGCAATATGACAGAAAACATAAGTATTTCTATTTTTGAATTAAGATATGTAAATCTTCAGATTATGAAGGACAATCTCAGAGTATAAAATGCGCGATGCGTCTGCAAGACGAACATTAAATAAA
>CM037783.1:63197960-63247960 GCA_021229015.1 Solen grandis | reverse complement strand
TGACAATTACGACAATTGTTCTCGATAAACAACAATTGCAAACGACAAACAACAGTATAAAATGACACGCGACAATGCGATATGCCACTTAACATTATAACGAACTAATGTTGCATTGAATTACTATCATTTTCATGAAATATCGCATAAATTTTTTAGTGTTGTTTCAAATTGATGTCACCAAGGCACAGAATGCAAAAAATTGCATAAAAATCAGACTTTAATTATTTTAGTAATAAAGGGTGATTTCAAGCCAAGCGGCCCCCTAGCAGCAAAATGAGTAACAAAATTGAGTAAAATTGTACTATTAGGTACCTTGAAATGCAGCAAATGGTTCAATCAAGTATACAAGTCACACTAGTCAAACATTCTATTCCTTATATATCAAAATCTGAAGCATAAAAACTTATTTACAATTGTTCTAAATAGGATCAAAACTTGGACTGCCGTAAAATGACTAAATCAAGTCCGATCTTCAAAAACTAAACATCACTGGAAAGGGCTCTTCAAGAACTAAAACTTTTGTTCATATACTCTCAATGAAATATTTTTTGATTTGGAGCTATTTGGAGCCGAATAAAAACACAATAATCGTAATATGACCTTGACCTTTGAAATTTCATTTTAACTTTTTAATTGTGAGTCCCTTTCAAACATAACAATATATTACATGTGAAAAATTAAAGGACGAAAAAAATTTTTAAATTTAATTTTCCTAAAATTTAGTGAAGTTTGACCGTTTCTAGAGGACAAACCATGCATTTCTTAAATTCGTCACCTCATATATTTTGTGCGTATATGTCTTGCAAATCATTTGCAGCAAACAAAATTCTTCTATCTGATGTCTAACGAAAATGGATAGGTTTTTCGTACACATACCCTCATCTGCACAGTTTTCTGCGAGGTTCGAACTTTCAACCTTCCGTTGCTAGCTCAAAAAGTTTCAGCCACTCATACCTAGAACCTATCATATTTTATTAGGCTATCAACAAGAAACATAATGCAATAAACCGCATTTGGATCAGGCTTCAACTTTTTGAGTTATAAGTAGAAGAGTGCTTTCAAGCTTAGCGCCCCCTAGCGGCAAAATGAGAAACAAAATTGAGTAAACTTGTACCATTAGTACCTAGCAATGCAGCAAATGGTTCAACCAAGTATACAAGTCGCACAAGTCAAACATTCTATTTCTTATATATCACAATTTGAAGCATAAACACGGTTGTACAATTATACCAAAAAAGGATCAAACTTTGGACTGCCGTAATATGACCAAATCAAGTCCGATCTTCAAAAACTTAACATCACTGGAAAGAGCTCTTCAAGAACTAAAACTTTTGTTCATATACTTTCAATGAAATATTTATAGTTTTGGAGCTATTTTGGGCCGAATATAAACACAATTATCGTAATATGACCTTGACCTTTGCGTTTATTTTTAAACTTTTTAATTTTCGAAGCACTTTAGAAGTTAACAATACATAACTTGTGAAAATTTCATGAAGAATGAACCAAAAATATAGTCAGGAGTGACAAAAAACATGTTTTTAAAATTTTATTTTTTCCTAAATTTTAGTGAAGTTTGACCGTTTCTAGAGGGCAAACCATGCATTTCTTAAATTCGCCACCCCATATATTTTGTGCGTATATGTCTTGCAAATCATTTGCAGCAAACAGAATTCTTCTATCTGATCTCTAGCAAAAATGGATAGGTTTTTCGTACACCTACCCTCATTTGCACAGTTTTTTGCGAGGTTCGAACATTCAACCTTCTGTAGCTCAAAACTTTCAGCGACACCTACCATCGAAACCTATCATATTTTATTTGGCTATCAACAGGGAACAGAATGTAAAAAACCGCATTTGAATCGAACCTCAAATAACTGAGTTATTAGCCATTAATACATTTCATACTAAACGCCCCCTAGCGGGAAAAGTAAGACATAAATGGAAATTTTCTCAACGTTAGGATCATCTTCAAATACGTGGTAAAAACTGATTAAAATTTCATAAATGTGGCTTTTCTGATCACGGAGATTTGCCGTTAACAAAAAAGGGTTAGAAAAATAATAAAAAAAAAAAAAATAAAACAGAAGAAGAACAATAGGTTTTCGCACTGCGAGGTGCGAAAACCTAAAAAAAAAAAAAAAAAAAAATTGAGTAGGGGCCATTTTGATGGGTAGGTCGGAGCAGTGCACTACAAAATAAATTAAATTAATGACAATATTTTTAATTTTGGCTTAAGTTAGACTTGACCTTTTACCATATGCGTATGTCAAGAAGACATTTTATCATTTCCTTAATTGGATGCTATATTATCTTGCAGAATTTGAAGAAGTAGCGTCCATTTGAGAGGCAACCAGCTGTATCATATACTCCTGTTACAGTGAAAGTGTCACTCTCATTGATTCATTATGTCTATAAAATGGCTGTCCTTGTAAGTTTGGGACATTTCTTATAAAAAGGCTGGGATCAGTTTTATTACTGTAGTTTATTTGCGTAAAGTCAGAAACTGTGTTGCTGTTTTGTTTATTCCTCAAATATCTGGTGGATTTTTTGATGCTTGGGCAGTAAGTCAAAAAGTTCTTTCTCCTTTTTCTTAATCAGATTATCGTATTTGTATTAATGGTTATACATCCTGCAAGGATGTGGCACTTTTATACTTCGATAACATACTCCATAACATATTTTTCACAATAATCAGGCCTGCGTTCAGTATGACAAACCGTATGCAACCGGTCGCTTACAGTCAGCTATGGAGTTGTCTTAGGGCCATGTCGCTTGCTGTTCACGCGCTCCTTATGCTGTACATGGGTATATGTTAATATCATGGTTTATGACACTGAGATAGTTTCATAGCTGACTGTGAGCTTACGGTTGCATACGGTTTGTCATACTGATCGCACGCCAGGAGACAAGTTTCAGTTTCACCTACTGTAAACAGAGGTGACACAGTCTTATGTCATCATTTGTTTCCCAGCATATGTTTGAGTTGTTTGCAGGGAGACTTAAGAACATTTTCTTGTCCACCATTATTTAGACTATTATTATAGTGTTACACTCATAATCAATAAAAAAAATTCTTCACCTTTTACCAATGACTTTGAACTTAATGACAAGGAATCAGCCTCTGTACCAACTCTGGTTACATTATTTCATTTCTTAGACATTGAACTCATAGGAAACCATTTGTATCTACCGTACACATGGTCAGATAAGGCGCAGCTACGTATAAGGCGCATCCTAACTTTCAGGGTAACTTATTTGAAAAAAAACAACAAAAATACTTATCATATCGTATGCGGCGAAATTTTGTTTTGAAATTTGCGCCGTCGTACATTTTGACATACCGAAAGCTATCCGTACGTCACCGGGCTAATCATTCGGTGAACCGTTTTATTTGCACATGGCATAAGATTACCGTTAGATTGTTACATTGCATCGTTAAAAGTGACACATTTTCATAACATGACTTTACTCAACCGTGTCAATTCATTCTAACACTGGGGACCATTGTCACCTGTCAAATTTCTCACAACTAACAAACTTTATGTAACAATTGCCACCTGTCAAGTTCCTCCTATACATCATGAGGTCCCGTAAAATAAACTTATTTGTTTATATTGAAAATGGCTTCCATCAAGTTGTTTCAGTTTCTCATGATCATTTTATCATGAAATATACCAGTAGGATAACTAATAAGAACAAAAGCAATAATCTGGTATTGTTTATCATGGTTTCGTATAGACTTTGTGGCATATTATCGTATTCATTGGCTTTCAGTATATCCATTTTCTGACATCGTATACCGGTAAATTTTACTTCTTGGTGATTGAAAAAAGAAACCTGAAAAGCTGTATATCATCATATAAGGCACACCCCCTCTATAAACTTGAATTATCTGGAAAAAAAGTGCGCCTAATCTGCCAGTGTATACGGTATTTTTATAAACAATGTCCTTGATCTAATAATCAAAAAGAAAATAAGTCTCAAATTTTTATGCTCCCCAAAGGGAGAGCATATAGTTGCCACTTTGTCTGTCCCGTCCATCCGTCATAATTTTGTCCGGAGCATAACACAAAAACTGTTAGAAGTATCGACATGAAACTTCATAGGTAGATAGATATTAATGAGGAGAAGTGCATTGTACAATAACCACAACTCTGTTTTGCATAATTTAGGAGTTATTGCCTTTTGTTATTTTTCATACTTAAATTTATGTACGGAGCAGAACTTGAGTTGATGTGCAGTACACAAAAGTGCAATTCTTGATACTCAAAAAACAAAAACTCTATAATCTCTGATGCCTTCTTGCTGCCCTTTGCCATACATATTTTTTCCTTTGTAATACTGTATTATAATATTTAGTTGAACACACATATTTGACAGAAATATTTAAAATAAAAGCCCTTTTGGAACTAGTATTTATTCGGGGAGCAAGAACCACAACTCTGTTTTGCATAAGTTTGGACTTATTGCCCTTTGTTATTTAGCATTTATTCGGGGAGCATCCATCAGTTCTCCCGATTCTCTTGCTTCTCCTTACTAGCTGCCTAAATTGTACCAAATTCCTCTAAATTTCTTCACAGCAGTTCATTCACAGATGATCGGTAGGAATTAGAAAAAAAAAAATTCTGCTATCCTTCATTTATGTTGGTGAAGTCTTTGACTCCTGTCAAATAACTTGGCATAAGTGTAGGTCAAATTGCATAGAAAAAAGTCCACTCTAGGAATTTAATCAGTAGGTGGTAACCCCGAAGCAGTTGCTTGCGGTACCACAGGATACATTCCACAACATGGCATCTTTAACAAAGTTCTAGGTTCAACCTGTGAAATGACCGTAAGCGCTACTGGTGAAATATAAGTTCAGTACCATTCGCAATGCTATAGCCTGTGATGCAGAAACAACCTATTTTTTTTATTATCATGGATGGTTGCCTCTGCAGATAGTTACTGACAGATATACCTCACATAGTAAAAAATCAAATTCTTATAGTCAATAAACATCTGTGAACAAGCTGCCGTAAAGTGCTAAGTTAGAGCAACATAATTATGCAAAAATTCCGAACATGAAAAAACTTAATTTCAACAATGTTAATTGCCCCATATACGTAATTTTGAAATAATAAATGTCAAACAGATATTTGTGAAAAAAGTACACTAATTAAGCAAAATGTCACATGAAATGATTTATTTCCAAGAAACGGCCTGAAATTATGTAATATCTGCAATAATTTAATAACCTAAACATGTGTACACTGAATTACAGAAGTCAGTGAAGATTTATAGAAGTGGGGCAAGGGGGTGGGTGGGGTGGGGCTACATAGAAAACAGGCTATACATTCTATCCAGTCCTATACTCACATTACCTGAAGGCAAGGTGGGATGTAGGGGGTATAAAACCCTTCAGTGATAGATTTCAGTTCTTATCCTCTGTACTGGGGTCCAGTGTTAACATACCCAACTGCAGATCCAAAGGTTGTAGGTTCAAACACTTTTGGGGTGGCAAGGATTTTTCATGACCTTCCCAGGTGCAAAGTACTGGTCCAACCCAGCAACCGTCGAGAAGGATTAGTATAAGTTGTAAGAACTTGATTCCCAATTGATGTAAAATAAATAAATGAAAAGTTAAAAAAAAAAAATGTTTTCGTGTTTGCCAATACTGTAACAGCATTTAAAGCATATAGGGAGATCCACATAATTACGCTTAGGCCAAAAAAAAAAAAAAAAAGTTCCGTTTCTGGTTTCCTGACCAGCCCTCTTTTTTAACGACCAACCCTTAAGTTTTTTTTTACCTTTTGTAAAAATATTTCCCCTTTTTTTACCTTTTATTTCATGTAAAAAAAAAAAAACCGACCTATTGACCATCTTTTTTATTTGCTGGAGCCCAGAAAAGAAATTATTTTTTGGGGGGGTGGGGTGGGACCTTAGAGAAAGGTCCTGCATTCTTACACAAGTTACCAGACACGGACTTGACTTGAACGCACAGTAGTGATTAATAAAGTAATTGTAATTCAGTTACTTTAACCACTCAACCATGAAGTCCTCTAAACCTTTTAAATGCAGTTAACTGGTGAGCCTCTAGTATGATCATGCTTCACCCTTGCCACTCAAATACATGACCGTATATAAACTAAAAAAAAAATTGAAAGCAATTTAAATAATTTTTTGTATTTCATTTTTTAATTATGACTCTTCATCTCAAAGTACGAAGGAGTAGAGAAAGGTAAGAAATCTTTCTTGGTTAGTTAAGAGTTATTGACCCTTTACCTTGTACAGACAAACCAAGTAAACCCAGACCAGACTGCTTGTATAGGAGCTGTCTGATCAGGGTCTTCTCTGTTTGCTCAGTTTCTACACAGTCTGTGTGGTAAAGAAACAATTCATTAGTTCACATACCATTTTAAGTTAATTAATATTCATCAGATCATAAATACTCATCAAGACATGAATTTTTATGTGAATATTCATGAAGTAAAGGATAAAGATACCAGCACAAGCTTGACTTAAATTTCCGTTGCTGCAAGCTTGGAAGGTGCATTGCCAAATGATATCTCATGGTTAGAAATGAAAAAGCAGAAAAACAATCCACATCTGGACCAAGATGGCCTAAAAATCTAATTGCCAGGGATGTTGCATTGCATAGCTGAAATTTTATGGAACGTTTAAAGTTTTTTACTAAGCAATGAAAGGATAAGAAAAGTTCCTTGAGTAATACAATGCCATGAAAATCCAGTAATTCCTTTCTTAAGACTAGAACTGTCACTAAAGGTGAATAATACCCCTGCATTTCAATGTGTCTTCATGTAATGTGAGTGAGGGACTGGACGGGACAGGACAGGAAGTAAGACCAGCAGGATTCCTAGCTAACACGTCCGTGAAGCGGGGTGTGTGTGGTGAAGGTACCATGAACCTGGGATAGTGTTAACTGAATACGGATCCTTAGGTTCGGAGTTTGATCCCAACTAGGAGCAGTAATGTTTTACCACGTTCAGAGGCACAAAGTTCTGGTCAACTCATGAAATGGCAAGAGAGATTACTTCAAGTTGTAGACAAGAAATGTGACGGAAAAAGTGTGACAGACAAACAGACGGACATATCTATAACATAAGAGCCAATAATAGCCATATATGAGTGAACAGAATGAAGGACACCAAAGGAAAAACTGTTTCTATTAATGAATTGTTCCTATAGCACCAAAAGGAGGACAGAGAGACAATGGAGAAATGATCCCTATACATGAGTGGTGTCCACTACACACCACAAAAACAGGTCTCTTGAAGGTTGCTGAAGAAATATAGCCAAAGTATGGTTCACATGCGTTCATTATAAGAGATTTGTACTGCTTTTCATTGGTTAAATATAGCTAATCATTTTTAGGGGTTTTGCATCACATAAATTGGATATAAACAGTAAAATTTTATACAAGTCGTTGATTGGTCAAGTTGAAAGGTCTGAATATGATGTGACACTGATGCTTTGGTAAAGAGGGTTTCAGTGTCACAAATGATAGCTTTGGATATGAGATCAAGGCCACTGTTACTAAAAATAGAAAATTGGAATTGATAATTATATTGAAGTTGATGGTGTGAGCCAGGCCCCATGTTCTTGAAAATACTTGCATACGATCTCGGGCTAAAATTTGAGTATCATACTCAAATCCCTGTTGAAATTAATGGGCATAGCTTGAGTTTTAAGTATGAAAATTAAACTTAAGTATCTTTTTTATTTTTGAGAACACAGGGCATGGACAAAGTTGTAAAGTAAAGGTTTTCAATACATCCGTTTCAAAGTGGGAGCTATATAGGAATCTTGTTTGTTAGTTTTAATGTATTTCATTGGTCACATACTACAATAATACAATTTAGACATATATGAAACATTAAGGGATGAAATAGAAAGCTTTAAAGCTTATTGGGATTTTCTGCTTTCTTATTCATCACCTTGCATGACATTGTGTGTTGTGAATTCATACGGGGCCTCTGTGGCCAAGAAGGTAAAGTCGCTGACTTTAACACTCACTCAGTCCGTCACCGCGTGGGTTCGAGTCCCAGCAGGGTCCTTTGGATCTTCATGTGAGGAAGCCTTCATGCTGGCTTGTGGTCTGTTGGTGGTTCTATCCGGATGCATCCGTGCATTCAGGGTCTTTCTTCACTTGTAATTAGCTGGACGTCGGTATATGACTGAAATACTGTCGAAGCGATGGTAAACTCAAATAGTCAAGTCAATTCATACACGTCACAACCCATCCAACATTCGCATTACATGAAGTTTGGTAACTGTTGTTGATTTGCTTTATTTATCATGATAAGACCAATCAGCAGACAAGGGCAGATAACTGTATCAAAGATTTTGTAAGTATTAAAGCCCTTTTCCTTATCAAAGCCGTATGTGGGATCATTAATCATCTTCATTGATAGTTCTACTTTTTTTATGCCCCAGGATCGATAGATTAAGGCATATTGTTTTAGGTCAGTCTGTTGTTTGTCCGTTTGTTTGTCATAAAACTTTATCCTTGGACCATAACACGAAAGTCCTTCCACATACAGCCTCTAAACTTCAGAAGTGCATGCACCTCGATGAGCTCTACCTGCCACGTGACCTTGACCTTCAAATGACCTTGATCCCCAAGGTCTAAGACCCCACCGGCATTCATTCAAATGTAGTGCTTGTTTTTCTTATGAAGTGTTGAGAAGGATAAAATAAATGGGTAAACAACAAAACTGTCTGGAGATCTCCTCTGATAATTACCTTGAACAGAATGACATCACAAGACAGAGAAACAAGATGGGCTGAAACAAAAAACGAGAAAGTTGACAATGTGAATAAGTACAAATTATCCAGTAAATTGGTCCATGCCTTCTAATCCCAGCATTGGACACTTTTCTGTGATCAGCAGTCACTAGGGAGTAAAGGGATTAAGGCGACAGAGTTGAAATATTTGAAATTTGTCAATGAACTGTCTGCAAAGTAAATATTTATGATGACTATAATAAAACTTTAAGCATGGTTGTTATCAAAGGATTAACCGAGAAATCCTACTATTATAAACCTCTGTCTTTTGAACTCCTATGTAGGCAAGCTCTTGCATCTTTCACGACACATCCTTGGTTGAATAGGTATGGTATGATTTCTAGACTGTCGATGGTGCCAGTCTTATGTAGTGGGAAATCAAAAACAGACATTGCTGATTTGCATAATTACTGCAGCCTCTTTAACCCTTTCCCACATATAGACTCATTTTGACGCACTCAGTAGTACACTAAGCTGATCTGAGAAACCACAGTAACCTTACCAATTAATTTAAAGTCCTCATTCCAGACCACTGAGGAGCAGCGACAGCATATAACCTGATCAGCTGCAAGTTACTCGCAGGTGATTGTTTTATGTTGTTCGCATAGGTCTTTTCATGGTTTCCTCTATAAGGGAAAGGGTTAACTGTACTGTATCAATCCATGGAAAAACAGATAGAATGTGCAATTGAAGCTCTGATTATTATGTTAAGATATTGTTGTCAATTCTTCAGTGGGCCAATTTATTGAAATCTATTGGAGATTGAGCATTGTTTTACTCAGTTGAAGATCGGAATTCAGTACTGCGATGGTTCTAAATAGAGTACCAGCTTCCTTTAATTGGAAACTGCAACTGTATGCATTTTTGTGCATCAGCAGACGCAGGCCACATGCTGGTGTTATATTTAGCCAGATGTTTATGTCGCGCCTCACCTCCATGGGCCGTGCGCCTGCACTGAAACTTGATCATTTAAATTTATGACCACTTTTCAGAATTTGATGGTATGCCATTTGGCTACTGGAGGATATTTACAGATGATGCAGAGAACGATAATTGTGTTATGAAGCTTCGGTCCATATGTTACTCATTAGGCCATGTTTAGATAAAGTAGTCCGACTGGTTAAATTCTGCCATCTGATGCAGCAAAAAAAAGAAAGGCTTTGATTTAACCCTTTCCCTCATATATACTCATTTTGACACCCTCAATAGGTATCACATAAAGCCTGATCTGCAGAAAACCACAGTTAAACCTTACCAAATTTAATTACAAAATCCTCATTTCCAGACCACCGAGGAGCAGCGAACAGCATAAAACCTGATCAGCCTGCGAGTTACTCGCAGGCTGATCTGGTTTTATGCTGTTCGCATAGGTCTTTTCATGGTGTCCTCTATGAGGGAAAGGGTTAATAAAAATTCTTCAAATAACTGATCTTTTGAAAACAGACCATGAAATAATTTTTTTTTATGTTTTTGAAAATCAGTTTTGAATACAATATAGTTTTATTAAAATTCTCTGTATCATAATGCCTAAGTACCTAACTTTTTCCTTCTTTTGACATTCAAAGGCATCATCCCCTCTAAACATTTCTTTAATGCAGTATTCCTAAACTTTGCTGTCCACTCGTGGAGTTCTTTTTGCCCAAGTGTTTTGCCCCACTATATGATATTAGGGTCCATTCCAAATCATCTGAAAAAAAAAAAAGGGTTCGAACATTAATTTTTGATTTTATAATGTTTTTTTCTTTTTCCAAAGCATTATTAAAAAATATACAAGGTATTGATCTAAAAAAGGTGACTAAGGAATACAGCGACCAAGAATCGTAATGCTACCTGCTCTCCGTTCAGTTAGGATTTAACCCTTTCCCTCATAGAGGACACCATGAAAAGACCTATGCGAACAGCATAAAACCAGATCAGCCTGCGAGTAACTCGCAGGCTGATCAGGTTTTATGCTGTTCGCTGCTCCTCAGTGGTCTGGAAATGAGGATTTTATAATTAAATTTGGTAAGGTTTGAGTTTGGTTTTCTGCAGATCAGGCTTTATGTGATACCTATTGAGTGCGTCAAAATGAGTCTATATGAGGGAAAGGGTTAAAGTCCATAATGTTAAAGATTGCATCCCTATTGTTTATTTTAGCATATATCATGTAAGCTTGGGAACAAACTCCCTTACAGTTTTTAATGTTATCCTTAATGGAATGCAAGGCTGGTCCCAGTTTTGAATTATCTACCTTCACTTCATCTTATAATGGATTTTACTCATTTACTATATTGGCATCATCGAATACCCCTGGCTGACTTATTCCGTTTCTCTACATGACATCATGCTGTGGGGAAATAGGCAAACAAACTGTCGTAATAGAGTAGTTATTGATCGAATTATCGACCAATGAAAACGCGACTTTTAAATGCAACACTCTTCGGCGCGGAGGCTATAAAATCAACGACTGCGCCCAGCAGCTGTATACAATTGCCTTTATGATTGGTTTTAAAAAACATCATGTGACCAATGACACGGTGCAATTCGACACACCCTAAAACGACCAAATTTAGCCTTGATATCCCACGGCCTATAGATGGGCTATTGATTGGCCGTGGGTATTTGACGATGCTGTATTGGATAAATGCTTGATACAGTAAAACCTGTCTTATCCGACACCCAATGGGACCAACTGACAGGTTGTCGGATAAGGCAGGTCATTATAGACCATACCTTTAAAATTGATAGTCCATGTATTTACTATATATGACATTAAACTTTAAATAATTCCAAAAAATAATGTTGAAATACATGTGTTAACAAAAACACATGAGCAAAGTTTATCATCAAAGTTATTAACAATAACATTATTGATTTGTCATTGTAAATGCTTCAACACCAAAAAGTAATGGTTTGTAGATGTGTCGGATAAAGCTGTGTAATTATAGTGCAGTTATCACTAACAGGACCAAAATCATGTCGGATTACAGGTAAGACAGGTGTCGTTATGGTCAGGTTATTTAAACAGACGTTGAATAGGAAAAATGATGGGACTGATGAAAAGTGTCGGATAATACAGGATGTCATCATGAACAGGTGTCGTTATGGACATTTTGCACTGTATTTTGCATACTTACTCCACTTAGAAAGTCCTGTCACCTGTCAATTTACATCAAATATTTTGCATCTGACCCACCCCCCATTAGGCTAGGATAGGGGGCCCTGCATTTTACAAAAACATCTTGTTTTAAAATCAATTACAGTTTATAAATCTTTTATAATAATTTTTTTTACACTATCTCATCCATCCTATTTAATGGTGGCAGTTTGGAAGCAGGCTAATTATTTTTATTGCTGCTGACAATTAATAGTGTGGGGAACAAAAAATAAAAGAGAAATTTCATTTTTTTTGTAGGTGAAATGAGAATGAATGTATTTTCTGTAAAATGAATGATTAAAAACAATGGTCCGATATACCATAGCTGATCATCCATCTACTTCATCTGATCCAGAAATATATTTGAATAATTTATTTACACTTCAGTGTCACGGAGAGGCACTAAGGTTTTTTATGAGCATCATACTGGCCTCTTTATATTTATATTTATGATATAGTTGGCTTTTAATGGAGTTTTCATGATTTATTTCGAAATCAGATCTGTCTCCAAACCTATATATCATAAAAGATAAGCATGAATTTGAACATGATATGATTAATCTGGTGGGTTTATATGGAGATGTTCACGTACTCCTGTATGCGCTGCAGAAGTAATTATAGAGGGCTACAAAGTTGGTTCAAGGGGACACTATGTACATCACTTTATACGAAGGAAAACTCTGGAGAACTCTTCGTATTTTATATGAGGGAAAATCAGTGGGAAGGAAACCAGGGGACCCTATGTGCCTCATTTAATGCGAGGAAAATTCCAGAGAACCCTATGTGCCTCATTTTATGTGAAGGAAAACTGGGGAACCCTATGTGCCTCATTTGATGTGGAGAAAATCCGAGGGACCCTATGTGCCTCATTTGATGTGAAGGAAAACCGGGAATCCTATGTGCCTCATTTGATGTGGAGAAAAATCCCAGGGGACCCTATGTGCCTCATTTGATGTGAAGGAAAGCGGGGAACCTATGTGCCTCATTTGATGTGAAGGAAAACCAGGGGGACCCTATGTACCTCATTTAATGTGGAGGAAAATCCCAGAAGACCCTATGTGCCTCATTTTATGTGAAGGAAAGCTGGAGAACCTATGTTCGTTATTTTATGTGAAGGTAAACCAGTGGGAAGGGAAACCAGGGGACCTTATGGGCCTCATTTAATGTGAAGGAAAACCCAAAGGGACCCTATTTGCCTCATTTTATGTGAAGGAAAACCAGTGGGAAGGAAAACCAGGGGACCAGATGTGCCTCATTTTATTTCAAGGAAAACCCAGGGACCCTATGTATCTCATTTTATGTGAAGGAAAACCCAGGGGGACCCTTTACTTTGTTTTATGCTCAGAGGCATTTGTATAGAACCACAAACCTAGCATAAGGCAGGGTTTCCTCACATGAAAAGTCTGAAGTACCCAACCCAGGATTTGAACCCACAGCAGTGAGGGGCTGTAAGTACACTTAACAACCTTATATGTGACAGATGAAACACATTATAGGATTTGCCGATCTGTAAAGGAAATGAATGTGAATATCATACAAAATTAATGAGCCTTACTCTATCAATACGAGACCAGACCAGACAGGCGTTTACTGCCAGCTGTGGTTTTAATATCAATGTCCAGCAATTTGCTGATGAATTATGCAAATTTTGTTGTTGCCCATCGTTTTTTCTTTTTATGCCTTTGTAACCATCATGAATATTTTAATTTGCTTGTTTGAACATTGAACCAGTCCGACCCTACCTCCTGGAAATCTTATTTGTTATACTCTCCGCTTCACAGACGTGGGTACTATGTGGGAGTCTTGCTTGTCATGTTATGTCAAGTCTAACATTCACATTCCATGAATATAAGGTCGGATGCAGGGGTATTTATCACCTTTCATGATAGTTCTAGATAATTGAATCATCCTTGTTTCAGCAAGTTTTGTGACTTTATTTCTTTATCAACTTTATTAAGATCACATCATCTACATTCCTTTTGCTCTATGATTCACACTTTTAAAAGAGACATCTTCTTCCTTTTATTTTAAAGCTCTTCAATTGTTGAGGTAAAAAATACATTGTTTTTCAGCCTCAAATACTTCCTGTCCTTGTATAAAGGCAAAGAATGCATCTCACATCTAGTTTTTTTCTATATAGTCCAGTGATGTTCTTCAAAATGTCAAAAACTCCATTAAAAGCTAGACATAAGGGCTACTTCCATTGTGATTCTGAAAGACTTTTAGTTAAGCATGTAAATCAAGTGATGGATTTGCTGTTTGAACTTTGAGCTGAAAAATATTTCTGGTGGTAATTGAAACAGCATGAAGCAATAGGTTTTTACCCAGTGTGAAGTTGTGCTGATAAGCTTAACAGGCGCGGCTGGGTTACAAAATCTTTTCGTAATCTTACTGCTAATCATCCGGAGTGACTTGCCTGTTGATTTGATACTGATCTATGAATAACAAATCTTTGCACTGCGGAGTTGTAAAGTAGAATTGTATTACTATTTTTATACCCCCGCGCTGCAGAGAAGTGAATATTTGAATCACGCTTGTCCCGTCAATCAAAAAAAATTTTTTTCCATTTCTGATCTCCCAACCAACCCTCTTTTTTAACGGCTGACCCTAATGGGTTTTTTTACCTTTCCACCTTTAAAAAAATATTTATTTTTTTTCCCTTTCTTTTCATGTAAGGAAAAAAAAAAGATAAATAAAAAATAAAATCCTGACCTACAACCCTCTTTTTCTTTTTTATTTGCTGGAGACCAGAAACAGAACATCATATACTCACATCACATGAAGTCAAGGTTTAATAATTTAACATTAAGTTTTCTAGGGTTATTTTTAACAAAACATTATGAAGCCTCATTAGAAATGCTTCAGTGACAAAGGAAGTGAATCAAGACCTTCACGGGACAAATGTTTATCATCCATTTTATACTCATTTCCTGATCTAGGAAGAACAGCGCTTGCAGAAAGATTAGATTTTTATGGATACAGATCGTAAGACTGAGTGGCCATAGTCACTTAAACCCTTTCCTCATATAGACATCATTTTGATGCACTCAAAGTTGTACCACATATAGCCTGATCTGCAAAATCACAGTTAAACCTTACAAAATTTAATTGTAAAATCCTCATTACCAGACCACTGAGGAGCAGCGAACAGCATAAAACCTGATCAGCCTGCGATTTACTCGCAGGCTGATCTGGTTTTATGCTGTTTGCATAGGTCTTTTCATGGTGTCCTCTATGAGGGAAAGGGTCTGAAAAAGGAAAAAAAAAAATTAAGGAAAAAAAAAGTCAAATTTTATGCAGGGTTTTCCCAGTATTTTTAGCTCACCTGAGCACAACGTGCTCATGGTGAGCTTTTGTGATCGCCTTTTGTCCGTCGTCCGTCGTCCGTCGTGCGTGCGTGCGTCCGTCCGTCGTCAACAATTTGCTTTAAACAACATCTCCTCATGAACCGCTGAAGGGATTTTGACCAAACTTCACAGGAATCATCCTTATGATGCCCTCTATCAAAGTTGTACAAATTATTCAGATTGGTTAAAAAAGTAGGTCACAGGAGCTAAAAATAGATTTTAAAAATGCAAACTTTGAAAATCTTCTTCTGCAAAACTGCAAGGCCTAGAGCTTAGATATTTGGTATGTAGCATCATCTTATGGGCCACTACCAAGATTGTACAAATCATAGCCCTATGGTGATAAATGACCCCGCACCAGGGGTCACTTGTTTTACATAGAGTTATATAGAAAAATCTTAAAAAATCTTCTTCTATGAATCCATAAGGCCTAGAGCTTAGATATTTGGTATGT
The DNA here is from genome assembly GCA_021229015.1 of Solen grandis. Lineage (NCBI taxonomy): Eukaryota > Metazoa > Mollusca > Bivalvia > Adapedonta > Solenidae > Solen > Solen grandis. The sequence continues at coordinate 63,232,233 of CM037783.1, read as the reverse complement.
AGCATCATCTTATGGGCCACTACCAAGATTGTACAAATCATAGCTCTATGGTGATAAATGACCCCGCACCAGGGGTCACTTGTTTTACATAGAGTTTAAAGGAAAATCTTAAAAAATCTTCTTCCATGAATGCATAAGGCCTAGAGCTTAGATATTTGGTATGAAGCATCATCTTATGGGCCACTACCAAGATTGTACAAATCATAGCCCTATGGTGATAAATGACCCCGCACCAGGGGTCACTTGTTTTACATAGAGTTATATAGGAAAATCTTAAAAAATCTTCTTCTATGAATCCATAAGGCCTAGAGCTTAGATATTTGGTATGTAGCATCATCTTATGGGCCACTACCAAGATTGTACAAATCATAGCCCTATGGTGATAAATGACCCCGCTCCAGGGGTCACTTGTTTTACATAGAGTTATATAGGAAAATCTTAAAAAATCTTCTTCCATGAATGCATAAGGCCTAGAGCTTAGATATTTGGTATGAAGCATCATCTTATGGGCCACTACCAAGATTGTACAAATCATAGCCCTATGGTGATAAATGACCCCGCACCAGGGGTCACTTGTTTTACACAGAGTTATATAGGAAAATCTTAAAAAATCTTCTTCTATGAATCCATAAGGCCTAGAGCTTAGATATTTGGTATTTAGCATCATCTTATGGGCCACTACCAAGATTGTACAAATCATAGCCCAATGGTGATAAATGACCCCACACCAGGGGTCACTTGTTTTACATAGAGTTAAATAGGAAAATCTTAAAAAATCTTCTTCTATGAATCAATAAGGCCTAGAGCTAAGATTTTTGGTATGTAGTAGCATCTAATGGTTCATTACAAAGATTTTCAAAGTCTTGGCCCTACGGTGATAAATGACCCTGCGCCCAAGTCTTCTCTGAAACCATATGGCCCATTGCTTAGATATTTGGTGTGTAGTATTGTCAGGGGTAAAATGTTTTAGATTAAGTTATATCAGAATCCTTGTCTGTTTAAAAACCTTGACATCAGTTGAAGCAATGGTACTCAGGTGAGCGATTCAGGGCCATCATGGCCCTCTTGTTGTTTTTACCTTTCCACCTTTAAAAAAAATATATCCTTTTTTATTCTTTCTTTTCATGACCCTCTTTTTATTTGCTGGAGACCAGAAACAGAACCTTTTTCTTTTTTTTTTTTACCTTTCCACCTTTAAAAAAAATATATCCTTTTTTATTCCTTTCTTTTCATGACCCTCTTTTTATTTGCTGGAGACCAGAAACAGAACCCCCACCCCCTTTTTTTTTGGTGGGGGGGGGGGGGGGGCTCACATTACAACATGTTTCATCATATACTCACATCACATGAAGTCAAGGTTTATTATTTAACTTAAGTGTTCTAGGGTTATTTTTAACAAAACATTATGAAGCCTCATTAGAAATGCTTCAGTGACAAAGGAAGTGAATCAAGACCTTCACGGGACAAATGTTATCATCCATTTTATCCCTCATTTCCTGATCTAGGGAAGAACAGTCGCTTGCAGAAAGATTAGATTTTTATGGATACAGATGGTAGACTGAGTGGCCATAGTCACTTTAACCCTTTCCCTCATATAGACTCATTTTGATGCACTCAATAGGTACCACATAAAGCCTGATCTGCAGAAAATCACAGTTAAACCTTACAAAATTTAATTGTAAAATCCTCATTACCAGACCACTGAGGAGCAGCGAACAGCATAAAACCTGATCAGCCTGCGATTTACTCGCAGGCTGATCTGGTTTTATGCTGTTCGCATAGGTCTTTTCATGGTGTCCTCTATGAGGGAAAGGGTCTGAAAAAGGAAAAAAAAAAATTAAGGAAAAAAAAAGTCAAATTTTATGCAGGGTTTTCCCAGTATTTTTTTAAATTGAGGCCAAGTGACCCCTTGAAATATAGATATAGAGAAAGATCTTAAAATATTTGGGGGTCATTTAGAAAATTTGATGGTCAAAATGAACAATTTAGTGCATCATTGAAAACCCTGATTATATGCCATGATTACTGCCCCAAGACTTAGAGGTCTGTGCTTATTGAATTTGGCCTGTTTATTTTTACATCCCTGCCTCGCTGAAGTCCTGTCCTGTCCTGTTTGTTCCGTCACGTCCAGTCCCAACACATCCTGTCCTACACTCATATTACATGTACAGGTGGGATGCAGGGGTATTCATCACCTTTAGTGATAGGTCTTACATAAATTTCAAGAATTTTCAAAAATGTTAATTAACAATTTACAACAATCTGAAAAGAACCAGGTAAACTTTGGTAATTAATATTTGATATTTTCTATGACTAATGATATTATCAATGTTTTCTCTCTCATTCATAAATTAAAAATGAAATCTTAAAAATAAATCAAATCTTACACTCTACATCATTAAATATAATCCAGTCTTACACTCTGCATCATTACATAAAATCCAATCTTACACTCTACATCATTAAATATAATCCAGTCTTACACTCTACATCATTAAATAAAATCCAGTCTTACACTTTAAATCATTACATAAAATCCCATCTTTCACTCTACATCATTAAATAAAATCCAGTCTTACACTTTAAATCATTACATAAAATCCAATCTTACATTCTACATCATTAAATAAAATCCAATCTTACACTTTAAATCATTACATAAAATCCCATCTTACACTCTACATCATTAACCCTTTCCCTCATATAGACTCATTTTGACGCACTCAGTAGGTACCACATAAAGCCTGATCTGCAGAAAACCACAGTTAAACCTTACCAAATTTAATTACAAAATCCTCATTTCCAGACCACTGAGGAGCAGCGAATAGCATAAAACCTGATCAGCCTGCGAGTTACTCGCAGGCTGATCTGGTTTTATGCTGTTCGCATAGGTCTTTTCATGGTGTCCTCTATGAGGGAAAGGGTTAAATAAAATCCCATCTGACACTCTACATCATTACATAAAATCCATTCTGATACACTCTATATCATTAAATAAAACTCATTCTTTATCTTTAGCTTGATCAGGTTTTGCTCTGTTTGCTTTTAATTCGTGTAGTCTTTCTTTATAGATAACAATGATGGTGTTAATCGTCCTGAAGCAAGTATTCATCAAGCGAAGAGATAATATCGCAGACCGGATTTGGGAAAGCTTAAATTATTCACTATATTTAGCCTCGGCTGTGTTGTCCATATTCTTCTCACTTACTTACATACATCCATAATATGTTCAGCAGTATTTAAAAATTGTCTGGCAAACTATTTGTCATTCATCGGAAAGGCAGGAGAGAAAGGATATTAGCTAGTGTGACAGACTTTACAAAGGGATTTTGGATTAAGATATTGTAAGTATCTTCTTATATATTCATAAGAAATTCATGACTCTGAAACTGATCTCATTTAAGAGTATTTTGTGGGATTATTTGAATTCTTTTTAAGGTTAGACATTTTTTACAATTTTTTACAAACATGCGCATTTTTTTTCTTGATGGCGCAGATGGTTTGATCCTTAGTAACTGTTGCAGCATATTGTGAAAAATTGTACTGTATAGTCCTCCCTTGTTGGGTGCTCAGCATATTTGGGTAGTTTCAGGACTGGTTGGCCCGGTGTCAGGATAATGTGACTGGGTGTGGTATCATGCCATATGTCTACGGCATGGTATTACAGTGTAGCAGCTATGTACCTGTTTCTTTCCAGGAGCTTTCTGATCAGAGTCTCCTCTTTTTGCTTATACAATATTGTTACTTGGAATCCACACAGTTTGCACAGCATTGAGAAATCCATGTATCTTATGCCATTTAAAGTTCAGTCAATTAATAGTCATAAATGTGAACATGAATATTCATGAGGTAAATGGATAATGTCAGATGCTGCAGGTGTTTTGATTAATGGAGAGTCTTGACTAAAGCAGCATGTCCAAAATAACTAAAAATGGGAATAAATCCTTAAAAAACAGCACAGCAGTCAAGAATTAACATGATCAATGTGAAAACATTCTCACTACCAACCCTGGTGGCTGAGTGGTTAGAGGTCATGGGTTGGATCACCGGCCGCGACATACCAAATCATAAAAAATGGTACTGGTATAGTTCCCTTGCTTGGCGCTCAGTGTATAAGGGTAGTACCAGGACTGGTTGGCCCGGTGTCAGAATAATATGACCAGGTGTGTTATCATGCCACATGTCTACAGCATGATTCTGCAGTGTGGCAGCACTATATCTGTCTTAAGTAGACATTGTCTCCAAATGACAGAAATACTGCCGACGTGACGTTAAACCCAACAAACCATCCCCAACCCAAAAGGTTGCTTAGCAAGAGTTTATGCACTGAGAGCAAGGTTCACATGTATTTGTTTGTCAGAGATTTGTAGAGCTTACCATTGGTTGAACTGTTAAGCATATTGCTGGAAAATCTTTGACAACGGACATCCAAGTCTCCTCAGAAAAACATGGATCCCAGTTAAATTTTGTTATTAATTTCTTAATATGTATACCATAGAGAGGCCCCCATTTTGATGACTTCGTAGTGCTCTTCCCCACCCCAGGACATGAAAAAAGGCATAGTTAGTTGCCCTAAAAGGGCAGTTGTAATTATACCCCCCCGCAACGAAGTTAGGGGGGGGTATACTGGAATCAGGTTGTCCGTCCGTCCGTCCGTCCGTCTGTCCGTCCGTCTGTAGACACAAAATTCTGCGGACTACTCCTCCTAAACTTCTGGAAGGATTTTGATGAAACTTGCTGGCAATGATCCTTAGACATTGTATTAGCGCGTTATCTATATAGCATTGAGTTACCTCCCCTATTAACCAAGTTATGCCCCTTTGATGATTTTTGCATTACAAACTTCTGCGGACTACTCCCCCTAAACTACTGGAAGGATTTTAATGATACTTGCTGTCAATGATCCTTAGACATTGTAGCAGCGCGTTATCTATATAGCATTGAGTTACCTCCCCTATTTACCAAGTTATGCCCCTTTGATGATTTTTGCATTACAAACTTCTGCGGACTACTCCTTCTAAACTACTGGAAGGATTTTGATGAAACTTGCTGGCAATGATCCTTAGACATTGTATCAGCGCGTTATCTATATATCATTTGGTTACCTCCCCTATTTACCAATTTATGCCCCTTTGATGATTTTTGCATTACAAACTTCTGCGGACTACTCCGCCTAAACTACTGGAAGGATTTTAATGATACTTGCTGTCAATGATCCTTAGACATTGTAGCAGCGCGTTATCTATATAGCATTGAGTTACCTCCCCTATTCACCAAGTTATGCCCCTTTGATGATTTTTGCATTACAAACTTCTGCGGACTACTCCGCCTAAACTACTGGAAGGATTTTAATGATACTTGCTGTCAATGATCCTTAGACATTGTAGCAGCGCGTTATCTATATAGCATTGAGTTACCTCCCCTATTTACCAAGTTATGCCCCTTTGATGATTTTTGCATTACAAACTTCTGCGGACTACTCCTTCTAAACTACTGGAAGGATTTTGATGAAACTTACTGGCAATTATCCTTAGACATCTATATAGCATTGAGTTACCTCCCCTATTTACCAAGTTATGCCCCTTTGATGATTTTTGCATTACAAACTTCTGCGGACTACTCCTTCTAAACTACTGGAAGGATTTTGATGAAACTTACTGTTATGAAACTTACTGGCAATTATCCTTAGACATCTATATAGCATTGAGTTACCTCCCCTATTTTCCAAGTTATGCCCCTTTGATGATTTTTGCATTACAAACTTCTGCGGACTACTTCGCCTAAACTACTGGAAGGATTTTGATGAAACTTGCTGCCATTCATCCTTAGACATTGTAGAAGCATGTGTTAGTTATATAACATTGGATTACCTCCCTTTATTATATTATGCCCCTTTGATGATTTTTGCTTTACAATTTTCTGCAGACTACTCCTCCCATTGGATTACCTCCCTTTTTTATAGTTATGCCCCTTTGATGATTTTTGCTTTACAATTTTCTGCAGACTACTCCTCCTAAACTACTGGAGGGATTTCAATGAAACTTGCTGTCATTCAACCTTAGACATTGTAGTAGCGCTTTTTCTATATAACATTGGGTTACCCCCCCCCTCCCCCTGTTTTAAAGATATGTCCCTTTGATGGTATTTGTTTTACAATTTTCTTCCATTGATAGATTTCAGTGAATCTTACTGTTATTGATCCATAGACATACATATACCCATATGTATGTAAAACATAGGATAACTAGATTTCTAGGTAGTTGGCACATATGTCCTCTGTATATTAAGATGGAGTGTTGCATACAAGAATTCTGATTTCATGCTCCAAAGCCATGTTTGACAAAAACACTTGCGGGGGGGTATTAGTAAGCCCTTAGGCGACAGTTCTAGTTTGTATATGCAATTTGATAAAAAAAAAAAACATTTCTTTTTCAGAAAATATAATGAAATTCAAAACATGAAGCTTTCTTCTGTAACATTGAATGTAATCAAAATAAAAGGTATAAGATCTAGAATTGTTTATCATTCTGACAGGATAATTAATGATACAGGAAATATCTTTTCAAAGTTGAATTGGTTATGTAGAGACTCAGATTAAAATTGTAATAACTTTAAAATAAAATTCCATTTTGATAAACATAATTATTGTTTAATCAGATTTTTCATTAGGTTTTTTTTTTGTCTCCAAAACCTTTTTTTTTCAAAATTTTTTTTTAATAAGATAAAAAAAAATTGAATCTAATAATAATAATGCAAACTTATCTCAGTGCATTACCCCACCCACTTCACTTAATTTACCCTACAATCATAAATATTGTAAGTTTAAAGCCAATCTTTATTTCAAAAAATGATGTAAAATCTGTATTTACAGTTTCTTATTTCAAACATTTATGTTTTAAAACAATTTTTAATTGTTTGATGGCTGTAAACAAAATTATCAGTTCATGCTTTTTAAATAATAATTTTGCTTTTAACATGATTAATCTTTAGAGACAAATAAATTAAACATTAATGATAAAAAATATAATGACAATTATCCGCCTCTCTGAACATAATTTTATCGGGCCATTTCATTGGTTGATATTTTTGGAAAAATGGAATATTTTCGTCTGTCTGCAAAAGATCAATCTGACATTTGAATTGTTGACACTGATTTGCCTAAGATAAGTTGAGACTTTGGAGAGAATTAGCTTTAGAATATTTGTCTGAAGGCTGGACTAGGGCATGTTTTCCAATTCATCATACTTGGATTTCAACAGATGGCAGAATACGCGTTTTAGATTAATAATGACAACGTACTATATAGTCGACAATAATACTTACCTTCGTAATAAATGCAATTAAAATTTACTTTTTTTTGTGCCAAATATCTGCACATAATTGTGTTGATACTTATTACTAGAATTGCCTAGTGTTAATCATGGCTTGTGCCGGTTGATTGACACCGACTTTGAACATTGGGTGACTACATCTGTGTTACACACATACACAAGCTAAGGTTTGTCGCCAAATCAAAGGATGCCGAGAGTTGCGGCTTGGGGAAACAGTATGGGGTGAAACTTTTACCAATAAAGGCAAAGCAGGGCACTGTCTGAAAGGGGCAGGGTGGAGATCAAAGGCAGCAGGGCGTATATCAAAGGCAGCAGGGCGCGGCGCCCTGCCATTTCGGCCTAGCTGGAGCACTGTGTTATAAGTTTACATCCTGCTTGAAGGTGTATCTTTATTCAAGGCTAAGACAGCCCAATTAAAGTTATACAATCTGATTGGATAATCTGTAAATAGAAATCCATTAAATGTTAAACCCCTATTTTTCAGGTACATAAATTATTTATTTCTAACATTGAGAAGGTCAGTGTCAGAAACCCATGAGCACTCATTCTGTTACTCCATACATCGCCCGTAGGATTATTAGTTAGCATTTGTTCATTATCGATTATTTGAAAAGCCACTTCATTTCATAACCTTACAAGGTAGTGGGGATTTTTGGACCAATAGGAAGTCTCGTACTTACAGTACAGTCAACATCGTACATGCGACCACCTGTATTAAACGACTTTTTTATTAAACGACCGTTATAAATCCCGCCCGAACGTTTTTACTATATCAATTTATCCCATTAAGTGACTTTTTTATTATGCGACCAGCGACCACAAAAATCAAGTCCCAGCACGTAAGATTATGCACAAAATCAACTTTTTTGAGCGACCGTGTTTAATTACGTTGCTAATTATCGTGTACGCTGGAGCATGTGTATATTCATCTTTAACACATCCGAACAAACAAACAATTATCCCGATCATAAGTGCTCACCTGAAACCAATTTGTTTTGACCACGCATGACTGCACCATGTGCAACTAAATTCTAAATATAGTTGCTGGTTCCTATTTCAACATTTACTAAGCATAACATAGGTGAAACCATCCCTCCAAATGCCGAATGCTTCGGATTTTGGTAAAAGAATATTTGGGAATAAGGTAAATTAATACTTCCGGATGCAATGCGTACACATTAATAATTCGTACCTAAGAGTATGTACATTGCGTCTTATGATATACGACCAGGGCGCCATTTTGAAATAAATTTATCGGGGTTTCTGGATTTATCTTAGAGACATAAAGAAAGCTCATTGTTAAATAATATTTTTTCTTGAAATTGTCCGAATCCATCCATGAATTCGATGTCAAATGTTGTGTTTTTCCACCGAACACCAAATGCAAACGTCAGCAAATGATCCAAGGTATTATTTCAACATAACAGCTAAAAAAAATCGAAAGAATATGACGAAAATTAAACATGTTGATGTTTATTGATATAAAACAACAAAACATTGTGTAGTTTAACATACGTATTCATGTTGTAATATAATATAACGTATGATACATTTAGCTTACATTTGTATTGACTTGTTTGCCGGAATTCAAAAATCTATTAAAACCATTCAATTAATGCGACCACTTTTTGGCAGTCCCTTGAGCGGTCTCTTAATACAATGTCGACTGTACTTAGACAAATCTTTACTGACTTATAGATTTAAGAACTGAAGAGTACTCATTTATGTAAGCAGGATTTTGATTGGTTGATGTGCCACTTATGAATATCCTTATAATGATAAAGTGATAGCCAAGCATCCCACGGCAGATGTAATAGGCAATCGTGGGTATCCAACGCTGGGAGAAGTTGAAATCATATGGATATAATATACAGAGAGAGTAATTAGGCATCTAATAGGACAATAGTCAGTTGATCTTAACCCTTTCCCTCATAGAGGAAACCATGAAAAGACCTATGCGAACAACATAAAACCAGATCAGCCTGCGAGTAACTCGCAGGCTGATCAGGTTTTATGCTGTTCGCTGCTCCTCAGTGGTCTGGAAATTAGGACTTTATAATTAAATTTGGTAAGGTTTAACTGTGGTTTTCTGCAGATCAGGCTTTATGTGGTACCTATTGAGTGCGCCAAAATGAGTCTATATGAGGGAAAGGGTTAATAAAGTGGTCTGATTATGAGGTTAATGCACTTTAGAGTTAGCAGATTGTGGTCTTATTATCAAATTTATCTTGTCAATATATGTCTCTCTAAATACAATGTCTCTCTAAAAGAAATTGAAATCTGTAAGGTGGTCCTGATACAGAGGTGGTCTTTATACAAGGTGTAATAGTGTTACATATTAAATATACAGCAAAACCTCTATAATAGGACCATCCTTTTGGCCAGGGTCTCAGTAATGAGGTGGTCTTTATACAAAGTGTAATAGTGTTACATATTAAATATACAGCAAAACCTCTATAAAAAGACCATCCTTTTGGCCAGGGTCTCAGTAATGAGGTGGTCTTTATACAAGGTGTAATAGTGTTAAATATTAAATATACAGCAAAACCTCTATAATAGGACCATCCTTTTGGCCAGGGTCTCAGTAATGAGGTGGTTATTAACATGGAGGTAATAAACATAGTAAACATTGGTCTCAATAATGAGATGGGTTTTTTTTTCTTCAAGATTTTACAGTATTATAATAGGATCATGGTCTTATTATTAATTTAAAGGGTGAATAGGTAAAAGGTTCTTCTGAAAGTGTCTCAATCAGGTAAGGTGGTCCAATTACTGAGATGGTCTCAATGAGAAAGGTGATCCTGATATTGAGGTGGTCTCAATAAGGTAAGGTGGTCCTATTACTGAGATGGTCTCAATGAGAAAGGTGATCTTGATATTGAGGTGGTCTCAATCAGGTAAGGTGGTCCTATTACTGAGGAGGTCTCAATGAGAAAGGTGATCCTGATATTGAGGTGGTCTCAATCAGGTAAGGTGGTCCTATTACTGAGGTGGTCTCAATGAGAAAGGTGATCCTGATATTGAGGTGGTCTCAATCAGGTAAGGTGGTCCTATTACTGAGGTGGTCTCAATGAGAAAGGTGATCCTGATATTGAGGTGGTCTCAATCAGGTAAGGTGGTCCTATTCTAATGTTTTTTTCATGTTCATATTTCTTGAATAAAAAGATTCTGCATAATTCAGAGGATACGTCATTTCCAACATTAAACGGCAGGCACAAGGTTTTCAATTTACATTCTGCGGTAATTTTAGTCTGCTTTAGCCACAGGATTGCAGTCCTATCATAACCAAGATCACAAAACGTCCTTATCTCGGGGAAACATGCAGTGTGGTTGCATATACTGCAGTGGTACATGGTAATGCTGACTGTATCGAGGATGTGAAAGATTCAATAGATGCATTGTTCGGAAGTGTTGAACAAGCCTGCAAGGGGTTATAAGTCATTTATTTCCTACCTGAAGTGATTTTTAGCCCACCTGCACATAGTTTATTTCCCAAAATTTGTCCAAACTGGTTTTAAGGCCCATTTTATTTCATAATGATACATTTTCCATGAAAAAGAAAAGGTAAAACGGCATTGACATATTGTAGACTAACTCAAATGGTAAATAATGTGTAGATGCTTGCTGTATAGTAACAGTTAAAGCATTGTAAATGTTGATTAATATTTTGTATGATGTCAAAATACTCTCATTGTTTACATGCCAGTATTCCTGAAGATTCCAGTGTTGGAAATAATTTGAAGTCAAAGAGAAATGTGGGGGTATTATTCACTTTTAGTTGTGATCTATAGTTAAAATTTGTCAAATTGATATCTGTTCCAAAATGACTTGACTTGACTATTTGAGTTTACTGTCGTTTGGACAGTATTTTGGTCATATAGTGACGTCCAGCTAATTACAGGTGGAGGAAGACCCCAAATGCACGGAGGCATCCGGGTAGAACCACCGACCTACCACAAGTCATCTGGAATGCTTCCTCACATGAAAATCTGAATGACCCTGCCGGGATTCGAACCTACTCGGTGAGGGGCTGAGTGAGTGTTTAAGTCAGCGACTTTACCCTCTTGGCCACTGAGGCCCCCGTTCCAAAATGAAGCTCACAGTTGTAGATCTACTATGTACATCCCTGCAACAGTAATTGTCGTTGAAATCAATGCTCTTGAGATGAATTAAAATGTCTGTCAAGTTTATTTCTGTATTTCCTCACTAGACACTGTCATCCCTGCAATCATCTTCTGTTTAAACTCCCTGGTGCATAATTACAATGAAAGTCTTCAAAATGAAACTGAAACTGAAAGTAGAAGCAAAAGTGAAAGTACCAGTTACAGTTCAGGTGAACCATGTATCCCATGGTCCTCTTGTCAGATTCATGACTCCTACGTGAGAGTGCTCAGGAGAGGTAAACTAGGATGGTTTTTTGTTTAAAATTGATTCATTTATTTGTCATTATAGCTGTTAAAGTATGGGAGGTAAGGACAAATGAGGGGAAACCTAAAACCTGTTATGTTTATCTCTCAGGTGCTAAGCGTGGAAACTATTTTGATTTCTGTCTTGTATCTATTAAACATATGTCTTTGATGGCAGAACATGTGCCATTGCCTTTGAAGAAATTTGTTGAAAAATTATGTTATACCAATTGTAACTGGTTTGAGCACAATGAAGTCAGTAAATCAGTAAATTTAACACACACACTACCCCCCACCTCTCACAGAAGTGGGGGCTATTAAGGAATCACGCTCGTCCCGTCATGCTTATCCCATCCTGTCTCAACATGCTCGTCCCGTCCAGTCCCATCATGCTCATCCCATCAAACTCTTCCCATCGTGTTTGTCCTGTCCAGTCCCATCAGGCTTGTCCTGTCCTATCCCATTACGCTCCTCCTGTCCTATCATGCTTGTCCTGTCCAGTACCATCACACTCGTTCTGTCCCATCATGCTTATCCCATCCTGTCCCATTATGCTCGTCCTGCCCCATCACGCTTGTCCCATTTGTCAAATTACAGTCGTCATGTCATATTCCATCAGGGTAATCCAGTCCCATCACATTTGTCCATCTTTCCCTGTCCAGTCAGTGAGCTTGTCCCATCCTGTCCTATCACACTCGTCCTGTCCTTAATTCACATCATATGAAGAAACTGGGATGAGGGGGTATTAATCACCTTTAGTGATAGTTTTAGTAATTAGTTTGTTTGGGTGGGCTCGTCAGTTTTAAGTATACTATTCTTTTCATATATATAAATATAATATGTAACTTACTGTGGTGGAATCATGGCCATAAGCAGATTATTAAGCATTCTCTCAGTGATCAAACTTAGCACAAACTCTTGATTATCTTATTATTAGACTTGCAAGGAAATTCAATAAATAATACAGAAAAATAAGAACTTTGATTTGCTCACCCAAAATCTTTTTCCTGATGATTTTTATCAAAGATTTTTTTTTTCATAATTATTATTATTATTCCCCATTCAAAAGAAGAGGGGGCATATAGATTGGTCGGTTGATGGACTGAACTTTGCCAGACTAATAAATCAAATTTCTTTCAATCTGAAACTTAGTATTGTAATTGATTCTGACCAGTAGAGGAACCCTATTGAATTTGGGGTCATTACCTCAAAGGTCAAGGTCGCAGTATAATTATTATTTTTATTCATAATGATAATGCTGTCGTCCGACTTATATGCCATATGTAGGACTTTTGCTTGGATTTTAAGATGCAGGGAATAATGCATTTGGCTTCTGCTTATTGTGATGGATGGTAGGAAACTGGATGCCGAGTTTTATTAATGGAGCAAGAGGAATACGGTCAGATTGAAAAATCTAAATATGTGTGTATGTGTAAAAGCCATTGGAATTTACTGGGATTGGTCCTTTTTAGTGTTTACAGATGTTCTGGTATTCATTTGAATTTAAGGCTATCCATTAGCTACAGATGGATCATAGGGAGTTTAAGGTTGACCTGGTTTACACAAAGAACACTTAGCTTAATTGGGTCAGACTGAAATGTTACAGAATATGAGTATAATTATGGGGATTGTTCTGTCCAGTGTTTACTGGTATTCAAATTGACTTACTGGCTATCCTTAGGTACACATGGATTATAGGGAGACAAGGGATGACCTGGTTTATGCAAGAGAACACACGGCTATGTTTGTGATACTGTTTTTGATCAGTTGATCTAGCCATGAATGGGGATGGTGGGGCATAAATTTTTACTAACAAAAACTGGAAAATGTGCATCATGTCAGTCTTTTTGGGTATTCTGTAAAGCTCAATTTTGAAAACATTTCATCTGCATCAAACAGTCATAATGCTGACAGTGTGATGGTATATGCTGACGGTAAAAAAAAAGAAGGAAAAATGAGATTACAAAAAGTGTATAAGTTTGTTAACAGGTGAACCTCAGCAGTCAAAATTAAAATCTCACCATCTAACATTGATATTCACACCCCATTCTCTAATATTTTAAAAGAAGTGCATGTTATGCATACGTTTAAATGCATGTTATTTTACCTCTTGATTATTCATATACTACTTTATGACTTGTTGAATATCAATTACTGAACTTTAACCCTTTCCCTCATATAGACTCATTTTAACGCACTCAATAGGTACCACATAAAACCTGATCTGCAGAAAACCACAGTTAAACCTTACCAAATTTAATTATAAAGTCCTCATTTCTAGACCACTGAGGAGCAGCGAACAGCATAAAACCTGATCAGCCTGCAAGGCTGATCTGGTTTTATGTTGTTCGCATAGGTCTTTTCTTGGTTCTTTTATAGAATCTAAGCTGCAATATTATCTGAGCAAATGGAGGAAACCCTGATCAGACTGCTCCTGAAAGGAATTGTCTGATCTGGGTCTGCCCTGTTTACCAGTGTGTCAAAATGAATTCATATTGGGTAAAGGGATATGTGATATCCTGTATCATATAATCGTGATAATGTCTTAGGAACACAAAAAGTCTAACCTAGCTAAATGTTTATTGATCTTCACGAAGTGCAAGGGGAATAACTCTGAATTGTTTCAAATCTTATTCTGACAGTGTCATATGATCTGTCAAGGTGAATCATTTTTGGATGATTCCTTTGAAAATTAGCTGTGGATGTTTTAATATACAGTAAATCCTCGCTATTAAGACCAGCATCGTTCCAGCAAAAAGCGGTCTTTATAGCTAGGTGGTCTTAATCGTGAATTTAATCAATACATTAAAACCTCACTTTAAGACCTTCTTGGAATTAAGACCACGTTACTGGGAAGACCACTCATTGGAAGCAAATAGTTTTAAGTCCTGTTCTGAATATATTGGTCACTGTTAAGACTACCTTACTATTAAGACCAATCTTCGTGTTGGAAATCGTGCAACTTTCTATAAATCTAGTTGTAGTTTGACCGAATACTTTTTTTGCTATTAGTTAACAAACATCTGACCTGTTTTTAAACATTGGATATTCATAGAGGAAACCATGAAAAGACCTATGCGAACAACATAAAACCAAGTTTTATGCTGTTCGCTTCTCCTCAGTGGTCTGGAAATGAGGACTTTATAATTAAATTTGGTAAGGTTTAACTGTGGTTTTCTGCAGATCAGGCTTTATGTGGTACCTATTGAGTGCGTCAAAATGAGTCTATATGAGGGAAAGGGTTAAGAAAATGGAGCTTATCATGGTTGTCTAATGTAAATATCGAAGGACTATGATGATACTTGGCCTGTCTTTAAGGTATATTCATTCATCATTAAATCATAATCATGGTCCTTCAAATGCTTAAATAAAACTTCAGTACAGATGCAAGCTTCCATTGATTTGGAGTTAAAAGCTCTTTTGCTCAGTCTTTAAAGGCTTGCATTTGCTTAAAAATTCCCATGATCACTTCCTGGACCATGATCACAAATTAGTGAGGAATGGATTAGCTTTAGAGATTTGATGTATACTCTGTAGAAATAATAAGGGAGTATGTCAGATGGTTTTATCTATACTTGAAGGTCAACAAACAATATTTTTATCATAGTATTGACAGATGATAACCCTCATTATATTCCATGGCTTCACAGATGTGGGGGCGCTATAAAGGAATCATGTTTGTCACTTCCTGATAGGTCCTGTCCTGTCCTTGCATGTCTTTATCCCGTCCAGTCCTTTTCTCGTCCTGTTCTTATGATTTGAATGACAAGGTGGGAGTATTAGTCACCTTTAGTGATAGTTTGGGTTTATCCTGGTCCGTCCTTGAATAGTTATTTGCCCCAGTGAGCATGTTTGAGAGATTTACGAGCATGTTGTTTTATGTATGCTTCAACAGATGTGATTCAGATGAAAGTCTTTTTCCGTAACAGTAGCTTAAGGTTGTAATGTGAAAGGATATGTATGACGAAAATGAATGAAGTGTTATAGCCCAATTCAGTGATTTAGGAACAGGTTTCAAACAGGAGGTCAGAGGCTAGCCCCATTAGAGACAATTTTGTTTTTCCTTGCTTAGATGCTAAATCATCTGAAAACGTCAATTCAAGAATTAAATTACACAAAGTAAACAACAAAAAAAATTAACAACATGTAAATATAAATCTCAGGTAATGACTGGTAAAATGACTTGACATTTGTATTATTTCACACAGGACCAGCCATGCCTTGATTCTTTTCCCAGGATCACTGCAGCATGACACCAATTTGTCTTACAAGGTCTTATCGTCAGCGGGGGGTCGGAGTGTGAGGGTGGTAGACAAACCGCATAATGTCGTGATTGTTAGGCTCCATTTTGGAGGCGCCATGGCACGGCAACCTGGAGAATATGTTTGCGTCTGCTGAAGAAAGTCTTCTGCTGGATCATTTATCAAACTTAACTGGCAGTTCTTTTTCCATCTATTATCATTTCTACAATTATTTTAGTTCCATGTTCAAAAACATTAGTATCAAGATCCTTTCCTCATGAGCAGCCATTACAAACATTCATTTTTTTGCAACTTTCACTGCAGATTTCCAAACTCTTGCATCCATTGTTTTTATTTTGGAACACAAAACTTAATCAGTTGGTGTATTTTGAATGAAAACTTTCTATTTCTATTTTCTATTTAAGAAAAAATCAGGAACCAAAATGGAATTCCTGTTCATCTTTGTCAATGAGATGCTTGCAGGAGACCAGTCAGCCATTACTGTTTTTCTTCAAGTTTCTTTCCTCCGGCAACTATATCCTTGCTTCACAGAAATAGAAAATAGAAAAAAAACAAAACTTAACTGATTGGGATCTAAACCCACGACCCCAAGTTTCAAAGCAGTTGAAAGTAATTCAGGCCTATTTATGGATGCCCTTCAATTGAAGGTTAAGCATTAGAATCCCAGAACCTTAATCGCCTTGAGTAATAGTTTATATATAATGTTTTTTCGCTAAAATTAGTTTCATCTTCTCTCTAATATTTATGCCCCGTCATCTGCATTGTAGAGTTATAGATTTTCGGTCTGTGTCTGTCTGTTTGTTTGTGCATAGTTTCGTTCATTTGTCGGTCACACCTCAGGTTTACCTTTGCTTTTTTAGTTTTTTTTTTTTTTTTTCTGTGAAGATTACTTCACATTATCATGAAACGTGAAATAAATGTACATCAAGACATAAACTTTAAAAAATACTAGCAAATATTTTATTATTACTACTGTATGCCGGTGGTGCATCAGTGTCACAGAGACGCATGTTCTTGTTTTCCCATAGAATAACATTACATAATATCTTGTTTAATATTTCCAAAATAGATATCATTTTTAATTTTAAAAAAAAAAAATTAATATGTACAATCTACTGACTGAGTGGTTATTTCCCCTTACTGTTGAAAAAAAAGGGGGGGAAATTGTCATAGGGAGGAAAAAGTGTAGAAATTGTCTATAATGAGCAAACACTCTACCGACTGTGTACTGGATGGCTTACACATATCTGACATTGATATTGGATGACTTAATAAGCCATTTTTTAATCCCCTTCCCAAAGAATGTTATAATAGAGTTTAAATGACATAAACAAAAATATGCTCCTGACAAACTATATGAGAACTATATGAGTGCCATATATAAGCAGGTAAGAAAATTGTGCAGAGAGACCAAGACTCAAACCTGCACTAACACATTGAAACCAACTACAGATTGAGCTACCGGACCACTTGCATAAATTTTTCACCAATATGTGTTGTTTAAATGTTCACTATTTAAATGAAGTAGAGAATTTCATCTTGTGTCATGCATGGTTATATGGTTAGTCTTATATAATAGACGTCAGTTTTACTCAATTATATCTGAGTTATAGCAGGTACATCTGATGAGTTATAGCAGGTACATCTGATAAGTTATAGCAGGTACATCTGATAAGTGTCAGCTTTACACTTAATAATAATACCCCCACTTCACGAATTGGGGGCTATATAGAAAGTACGCTAATCGCGTCCTGTCCTGACGCATCAAATTCTATCACATAAAGACAATGTGTTATGCAGGGGTATTAATCACCTTTAGTGAGAGCTCTTGTATTTCTGAAGGTGTAAAGAACACTGCCTGAAGGAGGTCAATTAACACTTGCCTCATATCAGAATAATCAAACTGGATTACCTAGCTTGATTTTCCAGGTGAGTTCAGGTTCTGTTTATTCCGGCTCTATAATCAACCTGTGTTTGACCCAGACATGTATATGAATAAATAAGAAGCAAGGTTGGAAAAAAACAGCTGATACGAGTTCATTTGTTGTGTATATTGACGTGGGTTGGTTGTTTTGAAGTTTGAAATTTCAGTCATATAGCGTCATCCAGTGCTGATATATATATATCCGTAAAATCTGGACGCATATTGTTGTTCAGTAGTACTGTTTCTTTAGGGCCCTTGTGAAGGGGCTTTGTGGTCTAGTGGTAACATACATGATTGTGGATCTGGCAGTTGTTGGTTTGAATCCCGTTTAGGGCAAAAGTCCTTCATGACCTTCCAAGGTGCAAAGTACTGGTCCAACCAAAGTAACATATGCAACAATGCCCCCAGAGGAAGAAGAGGAAGGAAAGTACTCTTATTTGGTGAAATTTGCTGTTTATGAAGACTTGATACCATGAGACTTGGAAAACTGCAAAGATTACAGCTGGTCTTGGGTATGAGCAGTGTCAGATATCCACGGCTGCCTATTACATCTGTCAGCCGTTGGATACTTGGCTAGCACTTTATCGTTATATTGACCAGTCAAAATGCTGCTTACATAAATGAGTACTCTTCAGTTGGAGATCTAAAATATGTAAGTTGGTAAAGGTTTGTCTAAGTGCCGGAAGTACGAGAGTTTCTATTGGTCCAAAAATCCCCACTATGTAGTTGGGCTACGAATGGTGGCGTTGCTTTTCAATAATCATAAGCAAATGCTAACTAATAATCCTATGAGCGAAGTATGGAGTAACGGAATGTGCGCTCGTGGGTTTCCAATGTTAAGGTATGATATACTGCTACATTATTCATGAATTTCAATTATCTTAAATTTATTTGAATTTATTATAATCCCAATCCACAGAAATTGGGGCTATAAAGGAATTGAGTTTGTCAAGTTACATCCAATGACATCATGTCCTGTTTTGTTTTACACTCACATTATATAAATACAAATTTTAATGCATGGGTATTAATCACCTTAAGAAATCGTTCTAGCTATCTTTTGAATTAATATTTATGGCCCAAAATTTGTAACATCCAAGAAATGAGGGAAAAAGATAAAATGGAAATCAGTCAAGTGCAATAGACCCTGCTGTTTATCACTTGATTTATATTTTTATTCGACAAAAAATCTGAACCTGCAATCTTTCCTGGAAACTCTTTATTACAACTACCATTAGATAATATAACGGTTATCATTTGTCAAAATTATTTTCCAATACAGAGGTCAGCTATTTTTGTGAATTTATTAAAATCCAGGTATAAAAATATCCACCTGATGTTGACCTTTGCCCCATGTGCTGTGACCCCTCCCTGGTTGTAGGTGACCTGTGATTCCCATGGTGGCACTCCCCCGTCAGAGGTTTACACAACCCAGATCAGGGGGAGATAACTCCTATCTAGCAGCTTCCAGTGGCTGTCTTGGATACTCAATACTGTATTCCCCTTAATAGATGCTCTCCTTTTACTCTACCTCTGTTTATGTTGGTAAAATCTTTGTTTCCTGACAAATAATGCGGCAAGTGTAGGTCACATTGCATTGGAAACCGCTATTTTTGTAAAGACCAACTTTGGGGAAATCTATATATAGAATACGGTATCCCAGAAGCAGGTTCTTGTGGTATCGTGTGAAAAATTCTTCACCTGTTCCTGGTAGCGATTCAAAAGCTCACCCTGTAAAGTGAACGCTTGTGCAAAGAGGAAATCAGTCATATTACAGCACACGAAAATAAAATTGTTGAATATAGGTTTTATAATTGTAAATATAGGTTTTATAATTGTAAATATAGGTTTTATAATTGTAAATATAGGTTTTATAATTGTAAATATAGGTTTTATAATTCTAAATATAGGTTTTATAATTCTAAATATAGGTTTTATAATTCTAAATACAGGTTCAATACTTGTTTTACAAGCATCGGATGTTGCAGTGGGTGACCATTCATCTGTAGAAATCTAGATTCAGTGCAGCTCCATTATAATGCTATTTTTGGGTTCTAAGTCAATGCTAAAATGTTATCTAAACAAATCCTGAAATATAGATTTGGGGTCAGTTGGTGGGCAGTGTTATATTAGCTTTGCATTATATTGGAGAAAACCAATGGAGCATGTTATAATGGAGTGAGTTGTAATGGATCCCCACTGTAAATAAGAGAGGAGGATCTTTAACCCTTCTATGCATGAATATTCATATACAAATTTATGACTTTATGAATATTTATTGACTTAACTCTAAATTGTACAGGCTTTGATGGATTTTCCTTGCTGTGCAGACAGTGTAGAATCTTAACTACAATGTTGTGGTAGGAAAAAGTAGAGACCCTTATCTTTCAGGAGCTGTCTGATCTGTGTCTGCTCTGTTTGCCAATGCATCAAAATGAGTTTATATCAAGTAAAGGGTTAAAATTTAAATTAGGACCCGATTAATGTGCAAAGACCCTCCTACTGGGGAAGGGACGTGTTATTTGAGGTTGTACGGCACACTTACCTGTATACATCTGGCATCTGGGTCTGTTTTCATGCCTGATGAGCCTCTGTTATAAAGAACTGTGAAGAAAACAATAGGAGATTAGCAGTTAAAGTTGTTTAGATGAATCTCATGAGCAAAAAGCTTTCTCCATGCTCATCTCCATGATTTTTCTGCAATAGCATCGACATAGATTGATGTGGCGTTAACAAACAAATGCTATTACGGAAATGATCCCTTGAACATTAAACGGGATCAGTCGGCAAAAAATTTACATGTTTAAAATTGTTGATCGAGTTTTTATAATTGTTTATGTTTAAACTCATTATACCCCGACTATGTTAGCATGAGTAATATAAGAATCATTTTGTTTCTTTATACGGCAGTTGAGAGACAAGTCCTTGTGACTCTTACAATTAACTTGACGCCCAATCGCCTCGAAATAAATTGCTTATTGGTTTAACCAGTAAAAGCTGTACAAACCGCCGACAAGCAAATGTTTCAATAGTTACTTTTGTTCAACAACCTACGACAAACATTTGTGCCGGGGATATGCCCGTTTTGGTGTCATGTTAATTCCTTCTTAACAATTCCAAGGTTGGCCTAGTACTTTGTTCATGGTTCTTTTCCCTCTGTTGTCTTATCTTAGATTTGAATAGTAAAAGAAGTTGTCATCATTATCATCATCATCATCATCAGCAGCAGCAGCATAATCATCATCAACAATCAATTTCATCATCAACAGCAGCAGTAGAAGTAGCAAGTTAACAAGGCATTATGAATTGCATGCCTGGTTTCTACTTTCAAAAAAGTGTCACCCTACAAAAATTATTAAGACATTTATCCGAAGGTAAAATGTAATTTAAGAGGGTAATAAACATTAAATGGATAAATCAAACATTTAGGTTTTCAAAGAAGAGCATTGAACATAAATTGATTTTATTTAAAGCAGTGCGTTAGAAAGATTTTTATGTATATATAATTACATAAATGCTGTTTTGAGATCTTATTGGTTGCATTGCTTGTGCTTAAGGTAATACATCCATTATTGAATTAAAACATGGTCCTTCAATGCTTAAAAAGACTTCAGTGCAGATGCAAACATCCATTTTCTTGGGAGTTATAGGCTCTTTTGTTCAAAGTCTATAAAGGCTTTTGTTCACTATAAAATTCCCATGATCACTTGATGGACCATGATCACAATTTCATAATGGATGGATTACCTTGAATATGTTTAGATATGTGGGTTTCCACTTATTGACCTCAACAGCGATTGCCTTTGTAGAGTATTATCTGCAGTTTTGTTTTACCTGTCAATAATATATTCCTTGGGGATTCATTCTTGAATAATGGTGAATTTATTGCTTTCCCTTCAGCTTTGATATATCACTGGTAATCGTGATTGTTATTAATATTCAGGGTCGTCCCAGTGAAGTTTGCTCATGAAACATGGAGGGAAAAGAGAATAATAAAAATGCACTGTGCACTCCTTGTAAACCCAGGCTAATTCTGTGGCAGGATGCTACGGGAAACTCTTCATGTGAGGAGTGAACAGTACTCTCTGTGTCATCACAGACTGTTTCAACTTTTGCCTTGGCATGTCTTTAAAGAAATGAAGAATAACTTTCAGGTGGTTCAGGTTTATTGCTGTTCATGACTCCCTTCATACTGTAGAGACGTGGGAGTTAAAATGCACTGATACCTATATAAACTTGACTTGACTATTTGAGTTTACCATCGCTTCGACAGTATTTCAGTCATATAGCGACGTCCAGCTAATTACAGGTAGAGGAAGACTCCGAATGCATGAAGGCATCCAGGGAGAACCACCGACCTACCGCAAGCCAGCTTGAAGGCTTCCTCACATGAAAATTCGAATGACCCTGCTAGGATTCGAACCCAAGTGATGAAGGGCTGAGTGAGTGTTAAAGTCAGCGAATTTAACGTCTTGGCCACGGAAGTCCCCGATACCTATATAGATAGAGAATATATGGTTTGTGCCTTTTTAGCTGTTTTTCAAAGAAAAAGGTTGAGGTATTTCTTATATATACTTTTTTTTTAATATACTATAATGTTGAATTTGCCACTTCAAGCCTCAGTACCTGAAAGGATTCACCCATTTAAGCATTTCACATAAAGAAAATACAGTCAAACCTGTATTAAGAGGACAGTCAAGGGAACAAGAGAAAGTGACCGCTTAATAGAGGTAGTCACTAAATGAAGGTTAAACATATAACAAAATAATAGTTTGGTAATATTAAAACTGACCACTAAATGTAGATTGGTCACTTAATACAGGTGGCTGTTAATACAGGTTCAACTGTAATTCATATGTATACAGTTGTATACTGCTAATTTGAGAAACAAGAATGAATTAGGGTCGGTAGGTCAGTTTAATTTTCTTTTTATTTTTAACTTTTTTCCTTTTTTACCTTAAGAGGATGTGATGAAAAACAGCATTTTACTACTGTAATTACCCAAATACTAGGAAAAAAGTTTAGGGTTGGTAAAAAAATTTGGGTCAGCAGGGTTAGTGAAAACAAGTAACATGTTTTATTATGTTTTCATAGTGATAGTTCTAAATTTATTAAAATTATTTAAATATCTTTAACAAATATGTTGGTTAGTCTTAATTTTCTTTTAAAATAGATCTGAGATTTCAGAGAAACCTTTTGGATATTTGATACCTTAACACATTAAAATTGAAGTTCTAAATGTGTTTTCCAATACAGAAATCATTTTTGTATACAAGATAAAATAAAGCTGTCAAAATGACAAATGTGAAATTTCAAACAGTAAGTAACACTGTGTAACACAATAGCCCTTTGCTACGATTATGTGCAATTATAAAATCCTGAACTGTAACAGTGGTGCATCTTTTTTTTTTTTCAAGATGTTGCTATTCAGTATTTTAATAGGTTTGCTCTGAGGCATGAAAACTTCAGAGGAATGAAGCACATTTAAATACGGAATATCAAATGTGCCCTAAAGATTTTTGTGTAATAAAAACACTAACATAATCTATTTTTGAATACAAATTATACCCCTAGATACAAAGTAAATGGGTACTTTATTGGAGTCCTGTCTGTATGTCGGTCGGTTTATTTCTTGGTTGAGTTATGGCCCTTGTTAATGTTTTTGAATATATTTTCAGAGACGTGCCTGGGGCTAAATTCGGGATACGCAGACTTGCTAGCGGGGTCCGGCATGCTCCTCCGGAAATTTTTTTTGTCTGTACCCGGGTTAGGCATCGATTTTTATTGCAGTTTTGGCACTTTTAGATTTTCGATTTTCTGGACGAAGTATACGCAACTGCGTATTTGCGTAAGCCTAGGCACGCGCCTGATTTTGTCTGCACTATTTTCGGCTACCATTGGTTGGATTTTAATTAAACTTTGCAGAATTTATTAATACTAAGTTGAGTTGTGCATATCATTGTTACGTCTTTACCGGTTTGGATTTTAAATGAGTTATGGCCCTTTGTTTTATTTAGTAAGGGTATTAATAATCTTCAGTGGTTGTTCTTGTTATACTGTAAGGTCCAGCTGTCTGGGTCTGATGGCTGTGGGTTCAAACCCCATTTGGAGGCAATTATTTTTCATGGCCTTCCTAGCTGCAAAGTACTGGTCCCATCAAGGAACTATTGAGAGGGATTAGTATAAGCTGAAAAAACTTGTTCCCAATTGACATAAAAATAAATAAATACAAACTTAAACTCATGTGTTAAATAGATTAATAATTTAACAGATTAATAGCCTTTGATATCAACATACTTGAATGCCCAGTCAATTTGTTTGTTCACCAAACTTCTAGGTTATGGTATCAATTTATTTAAATCCCATGAGGTTTTCAATTAGATAATACTGAGGTCCAATTTAGCCCAAGGTTTATTTTCAGATATACCTTCATTAACTGCTTAATTATACCATTGCAAGAGCGCAGTTTCTTCTCTAAGCCAATGCCTATGGGAATTTTTTTGCTTCATTTTCCGTGAGTCCAACCATTTGTGATAGTCCACAGCTGGTTTTCCAATTATCTTGTTACTTTCTACTTGATTTAACCTGCTGATAGTGATATTGTAATGCCTTTAAAGGGTCCAGGTATTTTTCTGTCTCACCAATTCATAAAGATATGTTATAATATAGTGATATACATAGCATGCTGTGAGGCAATTGTATCTTCCCTTTGGGAGAGTATAATTTTGCTGGTTTTGTATTCTTTATTATATTTGTATACTGTTGAGACAAGTATATAGGTACAATGGTTGATACAAAGTCGACCTGTTCGTCCGCATTTATATTGTAAAGGAACTACCAGAGCAGAAAATGACACTGAACATTTTCATGGACTGAAAATATCTCTACCTTCAGTATATTGGGAATAATCTTTCCCTCGTTGCACGTACTCTTAGTGGAGATTTTCTTTGGGTAATAATGATACTTGCATAACTGGAAACATGGAGTTATCTTTGGAAAATGAGAGATAGTTCATTTTATGTGGCTGTGGTATCGTTTCTTCATCTGAAGCAGTCGGAGAAAAATAAGTGATAAAAAATGGAGATTAGTCAATTATCTGTGGGGTGCTAATCATGGGCTTAATGCTGGTGTTGAACGGCTATATGGGCAAGACATTAGGCAGGGGAAAGTTATCAGAATTTATCAGCTTTTTTCTTAAAATCAGAATGAGTGGAATTCTTTGTCAGTCCAGTGGTTGAGTTGGAGATGTGACGTGTTATAAAAATGGATAAAGGTGAAAAAATGAGACAAATAAAGGTGAGACTTTTTCTTTGATTTAAATAGTTAATGACATATTGATTTAAAGTTTTGCTTTAACAATGTTAAATCTGACTTAATTTAAAACTCTTTTTAGAAGAGTTCTTGGTGTTTTTATGGAAAATTTGATTTGAGAGTAAATGTAGAAAGATTTTTTTTTTATTTGAGAAGAAAAGAAATTTTTAAAAAATATTTTAGTTTCTTGTCTTGAACATTCATTGATATAAATGAAAGAGAGATAGAAGTATCCTCTTAACCTGGTATTTTATATTTCATTCATTTTTTTTTTCATTCATAATCTTCTTATTTTTATTTTTTATATTTTACTCCATTTTCTTTTCCTCATTTGAAATGATTTCAGAACATTTTTTTTGTTTGTTTTATAAGAGTACCCAAGCCTTCTACTTCCACCTTATTTTCACCTCTTCATTTGCATCAGTCTTTCCATTTTCTGTTCATTGTATTTCTTATTCTGGTGTTATCATTCATTCCTGTAATATTGGGGAAGGAAATCTTCATTATTTACTTTTCTGTGACACATTGCAATAAGAGGTTTGAATTTTATATTGTATCATATAAAATCAAACAGAGAGAAAAAGAAGAGAAAGAGAGAGAATTTGAGATCTGATTTCAAAGTTCTATTTTTTTACTATATAAAAACAATTAATCCCATCAACTTATCCTTGTGTCATCTGCTGCAAACAGAGATGACAGATAGGGATCATTTTTCCGTCATCTGTCCGTCCGTCCGTATGTCTGTCCATCACACTTTTTCCGTTACGCTTCAGCAGGTGACACACATGCTCCAATGAACACTCTTGTTCACTGTATAAAAACAATTTCATCTCATTAACTTATCAGTTATAATAGCAAGCATATCTTTCCTGAAACAAATCTTGATACTCATTACCGGTACTTTTAATTTAATGTTTTCTGATTAAAGCTGAATTAAAGAACACATTATGTAATATTATACGTTATAACTTTAATAGTTTTCATATCTTTCCGCAACATCCTCTTTCTCTGAAATAATTTGTAGTTACTCCATAAAAATTAAAGATTTCATCATTGCAGTATTACAAAGAAAACAAACGTTCATTGAAAGCCAGAAGGGCTTATCAGCCGTATTCTATACATGCTTATGAGTCCCTCTGGCTTTCAATGGAGGAACATGATGTGATAAAAATCATGTAACGCAAACCTTGAAGAAAAATTATGTAGATACTTGGGTGTTACAGATGAGAGTGCTTAAAGCAACTTGTTCACAGATGGTGATTGTCTTAGAATTTTAATTTTTATTATCTGTTTGTATTGGGTCTGTCAATATCTGTCTACAGATGCATGGCCACCCAATGAAACATTCTGTGACTGAAAAAAAAAAGGGTGGTTTCTCTGTTATGGATGGTATAAAATCTATATATAGAATTATAAAATCTATATTTAGAATTTCTATTTTCTCATGCTGTCACATAACTGATCACAGTCATTCACTCTTTGGCATTGGCTACTTCACTGGCTAAACCTATGAATTCGTTACCCTGGAGCGGATGAAGAGTCCACACAGTGGAACATGTGACGTTCCTAAAGCACCCAGCTCTGGGGATACTGTATTCTGTTTTTTTACCGATTTTCCAGGAGTGGGCGTCTAAGAAAATAGCATTTTCTCATGCAATTAGACATTATACTAGGCTAATTTATTTGTCTTGAAACATAACTTTACCAATATTGAAGGGAGAGTAGAAAAAAAACTTTGTGAACTAATAATGATAATAATAAAAATAATTCAACTATGAACAAGCTGCTTTATTACTTATTGCATATAAACAGTATCACCAGTCCAGGAGAACAAGAAACAACGGCTGTTCAACACAGGTGGCTTCTAAAAGGGGATTAATTTATTACTCTTCTAAAATCATAAAGTTGGCAGCTGAAATCAGTTTTGAGTGCTTAATACATTAAGTAGTAGCTTTTAACACAGGTTTAATTGTCCCGGTAGGGACATCAGATTTTTCATGTGAGGAAGCTTTCCAGCTGGCTTGCGGTAGGTCGGTGGTTCTACCCAGGTACCTCTGTGTACTTGGGGTCTTCCTCCACCTGTAATTAGCTTGACGTCGCTATATGATTGAAATACTATCGCAGCAACGGTAAACCCCCAATACAACAACAACAACAGGTTTAATTGTACACACAAGCATATTTTTATAGTCCCTGGTTGCTTCAGTTCAAACCCTAGTGTGCACAAAATTCTTTCAGGACTCTCAAAGTAATGGTCCAACTCCCAAAACTGATCATTTGAAATAAAATTGAAAAAAAACTTGTTTCCATTAAAGATGTATGAAATTAGTTTATTTATCAAGTCTTGTGAAGCAGTTGATATTTTTTTATATACACTGTCCCACTATGGGCGGTGGGGGTTACAGGGTGGGGCATATCGGGGCTGTAACCATTTTAGGCACTGTTTTACTCCCCTTGCTGCCACACAGAAAATGCCTGATGATACTGAAAACAGTTTTCCGCCCAAAGAGGCTTTGAAGTGATTTTTTTCACATCTTTCTGGTACCGATGAGAAGAGAACAGAATCAATCCCGATCAGCCTGCATGTTACAGACATGCTGATCAAGTTTGATTTTTTTTTTCATTTATTTTTCTTTTCATAGGTTGGGAAAAAAATGTTTATTTTTTCTGTTGATTGCTCTCAGCATTTCACCAGTATTTTGCACTGGGACTTAAAGGTCATGAAAACTTATTGCCGCAAAAGCATGCAGCATATTGTCCCAATTCTTGCAAAGTCATGTTTTCAAATATCTCCTATTCTGTTGAATATGTGAAAATAAAGTATATCTTACAATAGAACATTACATTACCATCAGTATGATATTTATATAAGTCAAGCAATAAAAAAAAGTTTAATGTAAAATAGAAAAGTATTCTGCTTGAAATGAACTATGTAAATTTTGTTGTTTTTCTGCTATACTGGTTGAATTCAGAACACATACATTTAAATAATTTTGAAATAAATCAAACTGAAAATTTCTCACATTAGAGAAATGATTATTTTATAATATGGTTGCATTTTCCACTATGATTTTTTCATACATTTTGGAAACTTTGTAAAATTCAATGATCTGCTGTGTGCCTGCACAATACAGTCTATTCACGATGGAACGAAATGCGATGGAGCGAAATGACGGTGTAATGCGAAGTAATTGCCAGGTCCCGGCAATATTTGTTCTTTATTCAATGTAAAAAAGATGCGATGGAACGAATAGGATGGAACGAAAGATGCACTGGAGCGAAGTATGTATGTGGTCCGATTTGCTAATTAACAACTGATTAATGACGCGTTCGAACGAAGTGTCGGTCAGTTTTCACACCTACCCGAGTGACACCTGTCGCTTACACGCGTCCGCCATTATATTGTCTGTAATCAGCCTATTAGCACGCCATCCGTGACATTGATTGTTTCAAACTGACACGAAGCTTACAAGCGAGTTTGTTTGTTACAAAGATTAATGAGTGACTTTATGTCAAAACTTGATAAGCAGCAGTATAAATATTGGTCTCCATCAATATCATCGTATAAAAATAAAAAATATAGAGAATCAAATAATGAAACATCACACTAAACATATTACGACACTAAATCTTTACGACAGTACATGGTTTTCGGCAATACATACTAAAACACGACATAAACGAGTGAGCACATACATAAAGGGATTCCCAATTGTCAATATAAAAGATGCGATGGAACGAAATACGCGATGGAACGAAATAAATGCATTTCCCGGGACTACTTCGTACCATCACGAATGGACTGTATTTTCCACTGGCTTTTACAGGAGTCAATAGGTCTTTGCAGGGCCTCCGTGGCCGAGAGGGTAAAGTCGTTGACTTTCACTCACTCAGCTCCTCATTGTGTGGGTTCAAGTCCCGCTAGGGTCATTCGGATTATCATGTGAAGAAGCCTTCCAGCTGGCTTGCGGTAGGTCAGTGGTTCTACCCAGATGCCTCCGTGCATTCGGGGTCAACCCCCATCTGTAATTAGCCGGATGTCGCTCTTTGCTGGGTTCAATCCAGCATAAAATTTGGTATCTTATGATTATATAAATAGTACTCTAGAGTTGCATGTGATTCAGATGTCAACAATTTTACACGAAAACAAAAAAAAAAGCTTTGGTCTGCATTTCATTAAAGATCTCAAGTTGTTATGTAATTCTGTATCCATACGATTTTGAAGAAAAAGAAAACCTTCTTATGTGTCAAAAACATTCTAAAAATGATATGTTTACAAGTTTCAATTTCTCTTCTTTTTCTGTCAAGTAAGAACGATCTTTAAAATGTTTAGTTGAGGGAAATCTTAATTTGATATTTAATGTGAAAAGCAGACGAGAAAGTTCTAACTGACCACTTTTTAAATTACGGTATTGACTTTAACTTTTGAAGGTAGCTTTACATCATAGCTTACTGCTATTGTAATTAAAAACCACTTTCAATGAAATGCCCGAAAATGAAATAAAATTTGATTCTTACAATTCCCAAGGTTTTGAGATATTTCATAAATTAAAAATTATCGGTTAGAACTTTCTGGTAGTGTATAATGTAAGTTCAGGGCCACTGCAATATCGCTAAATTGTTCTACATCATGTGATGCAGGATTGTGACCCTTGTTTTGACGCATTGGCAAACAGAGCTGACTTCTTCCAGGTGCTGTCTGATCAGGGTCTCCTCTGTTCATACAATATTGTAGCTCAGATTCTTCTTAGTCTGTGCAGCAAAATAAACCATTTAATGTTTAGTAAATAAATATTCTTAAAAGTCATAAATTTGTACATGAATATTAATGAATATTCATGAGGTAAAAGGTCTGTTTGACTGACTCCTGGGAATTTTGACAAAACTTGGAATGACTGACCCCTGAGAGTTTTGACAAAATTCGGATTACTCGATTAAAATAACAACATGTTCAGATTGTCTGTATCTCTGGGGTATGTGGATAGAGAGAGGATATTTTAGAGGACTTCTGAAATAAGATTTTAAAAAAGCCAGATTTTAACTGACAAATTTATCTAGAAAATGCTGCGGAAGTTCTGTACGGGAGATTCAAGTATGTTTATAGAATTGTCAGGATTTACTTCACTAATGTTTCAGAGAAAGAAGTTATGAAAATGAAAATTCAGAAAAAAAATTCCAGTGAAAAATGTTTAAATTGCATGTCTCTATACTCATCTACATTGTATTCTCAGACATGTGAAAACTGTCAGTCTGACAGACCTGACCTATAAATTTTGAACCGGTCGGACAAAATATCAGGTTCTGTCAGACCAAATTACTGATACTTTCTTCAACTTTCGCGATGTCTGTGTTCCATTATTTCACAGTCCTGTGATGTGTTCCATTATTTCACAGTTTTGTGATTGGGATAGAAAACACCTTCATTGATAGCTCCATGTTATCATCAAGTTTTTAGCGGAATAACCCATTTGATTTGAACCCTAGAAACATAGTATACAAATACAGCTCTAGTTTCCTTCTTGTAGAAAACCAAAGTGACTTTGAATATTATAGACATAGTTAAATTGGCAGAGATTAGATTTTCCATTTTTAAATTAACAAAAGTTTTTAAAGTATTTAAATTTGGTCCTTTTCCCACACACTGGTCCGCTAAAATTAACCTCCTGTACGACTGATCCATTATTGAAAAGATTTGGACATATGGATTTGTTCTTATTTTTCTGTCATTCTTTCTGTCTATCACAAATATTTCCAAAACCATATAAGCAGACATATAAGATTTCAATAGCATTGGAAATAATGTACTCATTGTTTCATTCAGAAATTCAAAGCAGAGTTATGCCCCTTGATGTAGTGAAAATGGCAGGCATAGAGCGGGAGCATCTCGTGTCAAGCTGACACAGTTCTAGTTTGAAAACGAGCGATCATATGATCAGTAACAGGAGGGTATATAAATAACACACACTTTAACAGTACATCATAAATTCTATCTGTCTGTACTCAATGAGACACAGCATTCAACCAGAAACCCCTTTGATAATAATAGCTTTGCTGTTTGAAATGATCAACATTATAAACAATATACTTAATTTTATATCTTTTATATTATCCCCTAAGGGGTAAATCTCTTTAAGTCGGATTTGATGTCTTTATTTTTTCAAACTGCGAAATGAACGGATCTATTTATGGAATAGATTTGTAAAAGAACAAGGGTTCAAACTACCCGGATGAGTGAATGTCACAGCTCGACTTTGTGAGGGTATAAAGTATATGTCAGTATGGCAAATAATACAAATGATGCAATAATCAGACAATTTGTCATGTTGACCATTGACATTTGGCTGTATTCAGTGTAGATGTATAACACTCAGTTATAACACTATCCAGTAAATCACACTCCTAAATAGCACACTCAGTTATAACACAACCCCATTACAACATGAGATCCAATGTAATACACCCCATTACAACATGAGATCCAATGTAACACACCCCATTACAACATGAGATCCAATGTAATACACCCCATACAACTGAATCCAATTAAACACCCCATAACAACATGAAATCCAATATAACACACCCCATAACATCATGAAATCCAATATAATACACCCCATAACAACATGAAATCCAATATAACACACCCCATTACAACATGAGATCCAATGTAATACACCCCATTACAACATGAGATCCAATATAATACACCCCATTACAACATGAAATCCAATATGACACACCCCATAACAACATGAAATCCAATGTAATACACCCCATTACAACATGAAATCCAATATAACACACCCCATTACAACATGAGATCCAATGTAATACACCCCATTACAACATGAGATCCAATGTAACACACCCCATTACAACATGAGATCCAATGTCACACATCCCATTACAACATGAAATCCACTATCACACACCCCATTACAACATGAAATCCAATATAACACCCCCCCATTACAACATGAAATCCAATATAACATAACCCCATTACAACATGAAATCCAATATAACACCCCATTACAACATGAAATCCAATATAACACACCCCATTACAACATGAAATCCAATATAACACACCCCATTACAACATGAAATCCAATGTAACACACCCCATTACAACATGAAATTCAATATTTATAACACAAGCTCCAATATAACACAATAATAACGTGTAATCCAATATAACACACTCCAATATAGCACGAAATCCATTATAACAAACTCAATTTTAATGTGATATCCAACAAAACACAATCAATCATTGGATCCCAGATCTATTCAGTTGACCTAAGGTGCATTTTTACGAAATTAGACTGTGATCCAATATAGTGCAGTATCTAGACTTGGACTTAAATACAGCGTTATAATGGAACAGTGGTCTGTTATAATGATCTTCATTATTCATTTCATGTTTTCCATACATGTAAATGTGCTGCCAGTAGTTTTTTGAGAGGGACGTAAATCGGTACAATGGCAGTGCATATCCTGATGATAGTTTAGATATGGCTCATTAAAACCTGCAATAAAGCTAAAATTAATTAAATTCAAACTTTATTTTATTTTGA
The DNA here is from genome assembly GCA_021229015.1 of Solen grandis. Taxonomy (NCBI): domain Eukaryota; kingdom Metazoa; phylum Mollusca; class Bivalvia; order Adapedonta; family Solenidae; genus Solen; species Solen grandis. The sequence continues at coordinate 63,199,416 of CM037783.1, read as the reverse complement.
TTGGGACAAGTTCTCACATTCTAAATTAATCCCACAGATGCACTCGGGTGTAAAATTCTACTCGCTGGGCCAGTAAAATTCTACTCGCTGGGCGAGTGAAAATTGGGAACATTTTCTTTGTAATTTTCATTTTTTCTATCAACTTTTGGAAGGGCGAAGTGGGGTGAAAGATAATTTTAGGAATTTTACACTCCTGGATGCAGATGCTGACATATGTGGTCATTACTAATGGAGAAAACCGGGGTATCCAGAATTGAGCCCGGGACATGTTGGTGGAAAGTGAAGTCTTTTACTACTACCCTATGATCCAGGCACCCAGAATTGATCTGCTGTAATTCAGTAAATTGTCTCCTATAATCCTGTGATTTTTATACGCCATGCTTCACAGACGTGGGAGCTATATAGGAATTAGACTCTTTGTGTCAGTTACATTGCGTCCCGTCCCGTCCTACTCTCACATAATATGAAGACAAGTCAAGTTGGGATACAGGGATAGCCTTTAATGACAGTTTTAGTATTTTTATTATACATCAATAATAACAATTCACTGTCACTTTGATATATAAATGTCCGTAATGTATGTAATATATAGTGTAACACAATAGTGTATAAAGTAAGATTTCTCTCACACTGTTTTGTGAAGAAAAATCATAAACTTGATCTTTACGCTCATGCTAATAGCTTGAATTCTTTTGACAGAAAAAAAAAACAATAACATTTTTTTAGTATTGAGTTATTATGTTTTTACCCCTGCATTGGAAAAGTGGGGGCTACAAAGGAATCATGTCTTTTCCTCATGTCCTACACTGACATTTCATGAAGAAAATATGGGATGCGGGGGTATCAGTCACCTTTTGTGAAAATTTTAATTTGTGTATGCATTGCAGTATGGGAAGGAAATCTTGCGTTTCATGGAAGTGTGTATCATTTGATATTCTTGAACATATTATTCATGTCCTAAAATGTTAAACTGGTTCATTGTCACCAGCCATGCGGTTCAGTGAGCTCATTCTAGGTTATATAAAACCATGTGAGCATTAAATCATGTCAACTAATTAATGTGACTTTCCTTTTCGTTCTCAATACTATCTGGATATCAAATTCATAAAGTTTTATCTTCTATGGAGAAGGGTTTGACTAGCAGTTGTCTGCCACAACTGTGGCTCCAGGGGTAGCAAGTTTGATACCTATATGGGGGCAGGATATCTTTAGTGCCTTTCGTCAAAGTACAAAAGCTGAAAGCACTGGTCCAACATAGGATCTTTAGTGACAGTTTTTGATAAGTTGTAGAAATGAATATGAAACAAAGCTTAAATTTGATATACAATGTTTTAGATACAAGCCTGTTAGACTAAAACCCAAGGAAGACAAACAGTTAAATTACTGTTAATACAATACTACATTTCCAATAAATCTTCATTTTATTATATTTTTGCAAAAACGATCATGATTTTAC
>CM037783.1:63147860-63197860 GCA_021229015.1 Solen grandis | reverse complement strand
TTCACCACCATACCAATAACTTGTCATGAAGAGACGATAAGGCTTGAGCAGTCCAATGATACATTGATTTCCACCATGCCTGGCTAGCGTAGTGGTAACGCGCCTCGATTCCCCCAAATCAATCCCGGGTTCGATTGCTGGTCACGTATCTGAGAAGGTACAAACACGTGGGTTTTCTATGGGCTCTCCGATTTCCTCCCACAATAATGAACGCATGATTAATATAAGTTGTGATTAATTTTTTTCATAATCGATGTAAAGTAAATACAGTTTATTTTTTTTAAATGCAGCCAATCAAAGGTCAGTGACTTAAGACATAAATATCATTTTTATATCTTATTTCACAATAGCGTGTTATGGCCATGGCTGACGTTAACAGATGACATTGAGTTGCGTGCGGTTGTCAAATATTGTGTTGGACTAAGGCTTTTACTGGTAGAAGCACAAAAACAAATTAAAATGTTAGATATATTACCAATCTGTGGAAAAACATCTGTCTATATTTGGCACAAGCGGTTTAGAGATGGTAGAACCTCAGTGTTTGATGACGAAAGACATTAAATGTCACTGTTGGAATCACAGCGTTAGTAAAGGAACTGTTAGATAATGACAGACGGTTTACGGTGCCAGATATTGCCGAGCAACTATCTCTCTCGTATTACACAGTGCAACGTATTCTAACAGACGAGCTAAAGATGGCCACGGGTGGTGATTACGTCAAGAAAGTTAACCGGACACTAGACCTTGACATTTCAGTAACGTCAGCGTGACCCAACGCTGACGTCGGCGTGCTTCAAGTACTACATAGTACTGTTGTTCAATGTTTCATATTTACTAACTTTATTTTTCAATGTATCTAAATAATATTTGAGCTCTATACCAGTTCTGAGTAAACGTATCTCGTGATGTATTTTGTTTTTTCGTTTTCTATTACAGGTTATAGTAATTTTCTTAATTGAAACAATTTTGCTTAACAGAAGCAGACCAAATATACTAAAATGATCTGCTCTTGTGCACATCATGGCAGGCAAAGCTAAAAATAAAAGGGTATTCAAATGCATTATTGTCTGAAATTCCATGTTAACAGTTTTAACGTTTACTTATACAAATCCTATATCGGGTTTGCTTTTTAAACGATATAGACATATCTATAGGCAAAAAAATAGTTGTTTGTTTCAACTAACATGGCCGAAAAAAACGGGTCAGTTGTTCGGCTAAACTTTTTACTTTATTTTTAACTTTTTTTTCCATTTTTTACCTTTTTTTGAGAGGAATAACGAAAAACAGCATTTTCAAACCGTAATAACCCGGCAACTACGAAAAAAAGTCTAGGGTCGGTACAAAAAACAGGGTCGGTCGGGTTAGTAGAAACAAGTAACTTTTTTATTACGCCTTATTTCACACCTACGTAGATCTAGTAGACATTTTTAAATCAAGGCCAGAACTGTGTGTAGACTAATATTATGTAAAGAATATGATTTTTAGACTTAGATTAGAAGATAGAATTTCGTTTTTCGTGCTATACCACAGAATAATGTACGATGTTATGTGAAGATGCGCAGTAGCGATAAAGCACAAAAACGAAAACATAATTCCGCATTCTAGCACGTTAACTAGACAGTGAAGTTCTAAAAGTGAAACAAATTATTTTTATCACGCTTTTTAAATACGTAAGAAATCATATGACGTCATATAATTCATCTTTGATGCAAATTTCGGAAGAGTTGATTTGCACACTCTGTGGAAATGAATATTGAGAACCACCTACAGGAATCATATCGGGAATACAATTATTTTGGATGGTCACAATACTGTGAAGATAGTTGATAAACCGAGCGTCCGTCATTACTGTGCAGTTATCTGGACAACTGCATGGTCCGCCATTACTGTACGGTTATCTGGATAACTGCATGGTTTTTTATCAGTTATTGCATGGGCGTGGAAACTCCGCCCCCAAAAACGTGTGCGGTATCCAATTTAAACAGGGGTATTTTTCTACAGAAAACTACCTAGGCTGTGTTACAAATGTTTATAAATCATAATTTTTTACCGTGTTAGAATGGCATTTCCTTTCTGTTTTTGCCCCAGATTTACAAGAGCAGTGTACTAGTAAATACACTTTTTTGTCTGAACACACACATCACAAATATGTAACACCTGTTATTGCAAATGGCAACTGCAATCGAGATGTAAACAAACATTGCAATAGGTGATTTCACCTACTTATACGGATAGATCAAAACAGCTGCAATAAAAAAATCTCGATAAATGCATGCGAATGCACCATTATGTGCAGTAAACAGCGAGTTTACCCTGTAAAACAGCTGCATTCTTGAGCTTCAATGGCAAATCTAGCTGTTTCAATTTTGACCATTAATTATGAATTTACTCTGCGCTGTTCTTCGATACTTTAAGAAGGTTTAGAACTAACTTGTGAAATTATGTTGCTGATGCTTCCTAACAGCTCCTGGGGCCTCCGTGGCCGAGAGGGTAAAGTTGCTGACTTTAACACTCACTCAGCCCCTCACCGCGTGGGTTCGAATCCCGGCAGGGTCACTCGGATTTTCATGTGAGGAAGCCTTCCAGCTGGCTTGCGGTAGGTCGGTGGTTCTACCCGGATGCCTCCGTGCATTCGGGGTCTTCCTCCACCTGTAATTAGCTGGACGTCGCTATATGACTGAAATACTGTCGAAGCGACGGTAAACTCAAATAGTCAAGTCAAGTCCTAACAGCTCCTGGTTGTTTGCCTCAGCAACATTCTTCACCTTATGCTCGATAAAAGATTGCATGTCGTCAGACGCCATTTCGTATGGAATTTTATCATATGACATTGTGCATTTAACATTTAACACGTAACATATAACTTTTAGGCCGAATTACATCACTCCGCGTCACGCGCGTGTATTCTAAATGTGAACTAAATGTGTTTGATTCATTATTTATATGATGTTGAAAATATATGAGAAATACACACGATAAATCGTTATATTTAGTTATTATTTGACACTATTTCTTTGTGTTAGAGTACTAAAGTGCACAGTCCGTTCCTTCATTTGTTTATTTGTCAGTTGTTATAATCGAGTTTTACTGTCTCTATATAGGTCATATGATAAAAAGAATCTTATATGAATTGTCATTTCATATCAAATTTTACTAATCTCGTTCATGAAAATGTTATTAAACTCGCCAGAGGCTCGATTAATAAAATTTTCATGAACTCGTTTAGTAAAATTTGATATGAATTAACAATTCGTGTCAGATCCTATATATACTTAAAGGCTCGTTATTCTAGAGAGCAGAGTATATTATTCGGACAGGAAAGCAAAATGTGTGTTACAGATTTGTTGATATATGAAATTTGTACATAGGGCCTACTCCTTGACGACAGCATTACTGCAATTGTAAGAGAGAATAATTTACCTAAGATCATTTGATTGTTTACAAAAATACCTTATCTGCATATACCGCATATCTTCGTCAATTCTCTGACTTTTTCCAAAGACTTTCCGTAGGTCTCCGTTAACGAATCACGGGTGCTTAACATAATGATGTACCAGATAAACAAGTTGTGATTCGGAGACGGTTTTTCAAATCAAATCATTTCCAACTGTACAGACCGTCTTCGAGAATACTCGCCAATGCAATATTTAAACAATGAGAGCATTTTGACATCCATCCAAAATATTAGATCGCGTAATTTTATCAACGCTTGTCAATGCGTTTAACTGTTATTTTACATCAGATATTTGCACAGTAGGCCTATGTACCATTTGTGTTAGTATACAATACATCAATGTTATTATGTGCTTTATCATGAATATTGTATCATTGTGTAATAAAAGGGCGTGTTGATGTTTGGTTTCGTAATTCTGTTTGATGAGAATGCCATTGTGTTTTGTGTCATCAGTGTGCGCTTGTCGATATCGTCGATTTGCGTTGAGACAAGTACATTTTTTACATTTGTACATTATGTGTAATGACATTGGTATTCTACTTGTTGACATATGTTTCGTTATATTCTATTGTTATTTGATACCATTCTTGTTGACCGCTCACCGTTTCTTGAATTATTGTCAACAACAGTTAACAGTTTCACTAGCTAGTTTGATCACAGAGTCCTAATAGTTCATTTGGTAGAGCAACCCGATAGTATTGGAGATGACTGTGGTTCGAATCCCGGTGGAAGCTCGCTTTATTCGTTTCTGAAATACATTTTAAAAAAAAAAATGAAAAATCTCCCTGTGGTATTTTTGTGTAACCGGCTGTAAGCAAAGGTGACACATAGTGATCACTTTTCCGTCGTCTGTCTGTCTGTCCGTCTGTCTGTTCGTTACACTTCAGCAGGTGACACACGTATTCCAAAGAACTTTACTTTAATATTTAAGTATAATTAATACACCAATCATGTTAATATTATAAATTGAAATATATGTATACAAACACAAACTTGTTATCAGTGTATGGTAAGATATTGATACTTACATTTCCGTCATCTGTGGCTGGAATGCGGCGTAACACATCATGCATTATTATTGGTGTTCGGTGCTTGCCGATTGCTGACGTTTTTACCATTGTTAGCAATGTGTATGGATAATTGCAAGTTCTACAGACAAACAAGGCAGTAGTCGCAAAACATTTAAGATATTGAACATTGTCACCAGACACAATGTCATTGTCATGAGCATAAACTCATCATCGTCGAGCAAATTATAATTTATGCTTATATACCATTTCATAATTTCTCGAGAAAAAACGAAAGTGGGTTTATGTAGATCGCTGTCTAGAGTAGAACTTGCTATTTACGTAAACGCCCATTTCGGGGAAATCGTGCGGTAGATCGGTGGTTCTACCAGGATGCCTCAGTGCATTTGGGGTCTTCCTCCATCTGTAATTAGCTGGACGTCGCTATATGACTGAAATACTGTCGAGGCGACGGTACACTCAGTCAATCAATCAATCAATCAATCAATCGGGGAAATCAGTTTAAGATAATATACGGTATCCCTGTATAAGGTCATAATGGTGCGTATTAGTTGTCATTTATATTTTAAATTTTATGGAATTTATCGCAACGACGCGAAGCGGAGCGCTGCGATAAATTCCATAAAATTTAAAATAAAGATGACAACTAATTGCGTTTGATTGACAATGATGCTCAGAGTCAACACTCCAAATCAAGATCTCACAGTTCATTTTATGCTATATATCTTTCAAATTTTGAACGAAATACAGGCATCTCATTGGACAATTAGGTCGGACAAACTGTAACACGTAACACATTCTTCACCAGAATGGACTGTTGCATTTGTTGACCTTGGGTCATGAAATGGGTGTTGATAGGTGTAATGCACACATAGTTTAACATCAGATTCTCAGTCAATGACCAACTGTGCACGAGCTACTTTAAGGCGAATAAAAAGTTGTTTGTTTCCACTAACATCTCCGAAAATAAAGAGTCGGTAGGTCGGCTAAACTTTTTTTTTATTCTTAACTTTTTTTCCTTTTTTTATCTTATTTTTTAGAGAAATTGATGAAAAACAGCGTTTTCCAACCGTAATAGTCCGAAAACCACGAAAAATGTCTAGCGTCGGTACAAAAAATAGGGTCGGTCGAGTAAGTGGAAACAAGTAACTTTTTTTTATTACGCCTAAGACATTCGTTATACTGCGTTACGCTCAGAACTTAATATTTGTCAGAATCATTTGTATAAAGAGAACGAGGAAGACTTACGAAGTCCGATGCAACGCAAAAAGGACATATGCAAACTAACCATTGAAAAAAATGTAGAAAGGGGATACAATTTCTCTCAAAAATATTAAAAGTAAATGGTGAAGTCTGCTTAGATGATTGTTTGTCCAAGTCTAAATCTGCCTAGATAAACTTCGACAGTAACAAGGTACAGCCAAGAAACTGCTTGAGTACTGAGAAATCATTAATTTCGTTGATTATGTACCTATGGAAATTTCGTGGGTACATTTATTTGCTGATCTTTGTTCTAGAAAACGTGAGGTCTATATAAAATACAAAGTTTCGTGGGGATTAATATTCGTGAATAAACCCCACCACGAAATCGACGAAAATTAGTGTTCCACGAAATTTAATGATATCACAGTATCATGTTGGGATTATAAACGGAAAAAAAAGAAACTGAATATCGGGAGAGATATAAAGATGAAAGTGTTTGAGAAAGAAAGAAAATCTTATATGCAATGTTGTTCTGCTTACTTTTATTTCATTTTGGAGAAAACCATTAAGTATAAATGTATTCAGAATGAAGATCAAAACCGACACATTTTTGTGTGAAGAAACAGTTGAGTGATTAAGTTTACATAAACATATTTCAATTTGCTGCTAAAGAAATCACGTTAAGCTTTGAAGGATTTCTGACTAAAATGCCAAACTTATAGATGCATGGAGTTGCTGGTGTTGTTCCAACTAAAGTTGCCGCTAGACCGATATAATCAGTATGAATTAAATGCTTTAGGTAAACTGGCCTCTGTCGGTTTACTTAGAGTAATACCTAATATTTATTTTCGAATTAAGGGGCCGGTTTTCAGATTTTAAAGGTGTTTTGAGTTGTTTTGCAATTTACTGTTTTGGGTGATACTTTCGGGAAAACTGTTGGCAATGACATTATTTTTTTTATTTGTTTCTTTGAAGGAATGAAAGACTATAGATAAGAGAACGACCGTTTTACTCTAGGGTTTAACGAGAATAACTAGTTTTGTATAGGATGTCGCTATATTCACAGGCTAAATAATTTAAACTTTATTTATTTTACATCGATTATGAAACAAGTTCTACAACTTCCTTAAAATTCCAAAAAAAAAATTCAGTAAAAGTCCTTGAATTTTAGTAAACAACCTTGAATATTCAGAACTGCATAGACAAAAATCGATGACCAAAAGAAATTTAAAAAAAAAGATCTTCATCCAAATAGAAACTGATGTATATTTGTGAACGAAATGCTCTTGGAACAAACTGAAATTGCGAATAAGTGTTGCATAAAACATCGTCAGACATTGTGTAAATGGTATTTTTCTTGTTTGTTTATCACATTTTGAGACAATTATTTTAGCGCTCAAATAGTTCAAAAAGTGGCCGTGAAAATAAAATAAAAAAAGGTTCCAAAAGTCGCCATGTAAAAAACAGTTTTAGCCTTGAAAAATCCTTAAAATTTAGATAAGAAAATCCTTTATGAACCATAAAAATCATTCTCGATGGCGCAGGATGACGGCCTATGTGATCTTTATTTTTTGGAGGGAAACCGGAGCATCCGGAGAAAATCCACGTGTCTGTACGGGCAACCACCGTACCCTCTCACGTACGTCACCCGGGATCGAACCCGGGACGCACAGGTGAAAAGCGAAGTGCGTTACCACTACGCTATCAAAGCACCTAAATAATTTAAAAGTAGTGAGAACATTTTTTGGACCTTTTTTCCAAGAAGACTAATTGTATTATCCATTTATTTCTCTAATTAATTATTATGAAAGCTACTAAAATACATATATGTACATATTACGTGTGATATACTTATATATATGTGATATACTCCGCGGCCGAGAGGGTAAAGTCGCTGACTTTAACACTCACTCAGTCACTCACCGCGTGGGTTCGAATCCCGGCAGGGTCATTCGGATTTTCATGTGAGGAAGCCTTCCAGCTGACTTGCGGTAGGTTGGTGGTTCTACCCGGATGTCTCCGTGCATTCGGGGTCTTCCCCCACCTGTAATTAACAGGACGTCGCTATATGACTGAAATACTGTCGAAGCGACGGTAAACTCAAAATAGTCTAGTCAAAAAATCATAGCCAAGTAAGCAGCCTTTTGATTGGTCTATATGTACCTCTTTTGAATATCCTTATAACGACAAAGTGCTAGCCAAATATCCCACGGCTGAAAGATGTAATGGGCAGCCGTGGGTATCCGACGCTGAGTTATTTTATCAAAATAAAAGATATCCTTGATGTACAATGAAAGTATTTTTGGTCGAACATTATGAATACTGCAGTATGGTTTACTATGTTTCACCGTCTCCGTATGACTGAAAGATGGCACGTTTTATCCGCCGATTGCGGTAGTGGGGACGCTTTTATACCTTATAGAATGAAGTGATTCATAGATAATGATTTGTTTATCATATAACCGTCCTATATTCTCTATTACCTTATTCCCATTAACGTCGTATATCTTTTTTAAAAAGTTGAATCTTGTTTAATTTTAGAAGAAAAGGTGAGGTCATCAAGAAATGTTTGCATGGTGCAAATACAAAAAACGAACACACACACATCAATGTCTAGATACGGTGACTCTAGCTTATACAATTTAACAGAAACGTTAACATATCAGATACCAAAACAGAAACGCACTTGAGAAATCTAAGCTTGTTTTGTATAAAACCCATAGCAATTGATCATTTTAGGTAATTTCACAGTTACAAAACTAGAAAATGGCTTTCACTTTCCAAACAAAAATAAAAGTGTTTGTACTTCTCGAGGGTACATACATTTATCAAATGCATGTACCTGTAGCTCTTAAAGCCATGGTGAGAAAGGAAAATCAATTGTACATCAAAAAAGAGTTGGTGTCTTTGATAATGAACTTTATTGCGATTCTTGGGAGATGTACCAGAACTTTAATTATTTGTTTGTGTGTTGGGTTTTATGCCCCACTGACAGTGTTTCGGTCTTTCGGAGACGTTGTCTTCTATAAACAATTACAATGTATAGTGCTACCACTGTGCAGTATTACGCCCTAGATATGTAGCATTGTGGGAACGCACTTTGGGGTCCAACGCACGTTTGGGGTCTGATCCTAAAGTGAGTTACGCACTTTTGGGTTAGAATTGAACCCCAAAGTGTGTTGCATTACTAAATCTGGTAGTAGCCAATCCAACGCACTGGGGTCAGATCTTTCAGATCTTTGTATAAATATCCCTTTAGGCTTTTCTTTTCTTTCTTTATAAATTCATTGAACAACAAGTCACAAAATGCATTTTGTGTAAATATGTTGCAAATACGTATAAAATTCATATGCTTGTATTGTATATACATTTACTTGTATATAGTGTTAATTCATTTGCCATTTTATTGTAAAAGTTTCACTTGGGGTATTACCTTCTGGAATATTCCAAATAAAGGACCCCAAAATGCGTTAGTATGTGATACATCAACCATTTGGGGTATTTTCGGAGCTGACCCCAAAGTGTGTTAAACCCCAAAATGCGTTCCAACATATCATGATCCCATACGAAGTTTACAGCAATCTCAATAACCTGACACTGGACCAACCTGTCCTAGGAATTTCCGTGTATATTTGCTGAGCGCCAAGTAGGGAACTCTTAGTATTATTTTAATGAATTGGATGTGCCGCGATCAAGGATCGAACCCACGACCTCACGCTCCCAAGGATCGGTATTCTAGTTACAGTTATAGTGATAAATATTCCATTACCCATTTTTTAAAGACGCTGTCGGTGATCAAACTGACAACGGCGGGTTGTCTTACCTCTTATCTTTGCATTGACTTTGTATGTACAGTGTATATATTTAAGGATATGGATATATTTTAACTAAGCTGTGAAGTCTGTAAAGTCTTAGAGACTGTAAAATACATTTACTTACTTTTCAAAACCAGATTTACAATAGATGATTTGAATGCAATAACTCAAAAGATAAGATAATGAAGTCTTACAAAGAACTTAGTTGTAGTATGACAGAAGTCTACAATAAATGTAAAAACGATAATTCTACGACTTTCACATCCATCATCGACAAAAATAATTATAAGAACGAGCAATTTCCCTCCCGGTCCAATTTTGCCATAGGTTTTTTTACTGCAATCACAGCGATACTTTGATATTTAAATTAAAATTCTGCGAAGTTTCTAAATTGGCATAGAACGAGTGTTATTTATTTAATTAAAATACCTAAAAACAATTTAAAAATAGTTGTCACAAACATTTTTTTATTTTTCCTGTCTTTTTTTAGTTTTTTTAATTATCTACAAAATTTCGTCATTGCGTTAATACAAAAGAAAACAACTACTATTTTAATGAACCAAATCTAGTGCAAATGATAGTTTTAAGGTAATCCATTCATAATTAAATCAAAATCATGATCCTTCAAATGCTTAAGGACTTCAATACAGATGTAAGAATCTCATTCCTTGGAGTTATAGGCTCCTTTACTCAAGGTCTATAAAGGCTTGCATTTAGTATAAAATTCCCACGATCACATAAGTATAATGTTATCGGTTCTCTAGTAGGTTTCTTTTGTTTAAAAAAAAAAGCCATTTATGTACGGCATATACCAAGTTACGAGGGTCATCCGAAAATGAATGAGAGTTAGTTTATAACTTTTGATTGAAACAACATAAAGCCACAAAACTTGGCACGTAGCTAAATTAACTCTTTGCGCGTAAGCGCACGTGTTAAAAAGCATCGTGACGTTACGTCATTTTTGATAACGTCATATCAAACAACGCAATGGCGGACGATGCGTTCGCGCTGACGCGAGAAGAAATTTATGCGTATATCAAGATAGAGAGTAGGCGCGGAAAGAAAGCGACTGAAATATTTTATGTACTCCAGGAAGTGACCCGACATGTGCAGTTGGATTTAGCACTATTTGTAGATGGGTGAAGGATTTCAATAATGGACGGCAAGAGTCTTACAAGAAGCCCTTCTCCGGTAGGCCGGTGACAGTTACAGACGCCAATAACACCGAAATTGTTGCTCAACTTCTCAACTCTGATAGACGATTTACATGCGAGGAAATTGCGTATGAATCGGGTATACGTAAGAGTTCCGTTCATGTTATTCTGACGCAGAATTTAGGCATGAGACAGATCGCCGCTCGGTGGGTGCCGCAAGCACTCTCTAAAATTGGAAAAGAGAAACGTGTTCAAATTTGCACTGAATTGTTGAATAGATATTCAGAGGAAGGTGAAATGATGCTGAATAGAGTGGTTGCTACCGACGAAACATGGATCCGGTCATTTCAGCCAGAATTGAAACGCCAAAGCTCTGAATGGCATACTCCAAACTCGCCAATACCTGTGAAATATCGCCGCAGTATGAACTGTCCAAAGATGTTAATGATATTCGCTTACGATATTTACGGCGTTTTGACAACACACAGAGTTCCACATGGAAGCACGGTTAATAAAGATTACTATGAGTGGTATTCGACTAAAATTCTTCGACCAGCGATACGCCGCAAACGATCGGAACTTTTACAGGTGACGCCATTAATTTTGCATGATAACGTCACGCCGCACAAGTCCGGCGTTGTTGGGGACGTGTTCGAGCGGTACCACTGGAAAGTTCTTAATCACCCGCCATATTCGCCAGACTTAAGTCCCCCCGACTACGACCTGTTTCCAAAACTTAAAGAACCACTACGAGGAAATCCGATATGACGATTTGAATGAACTATATGTCGCCGTGAACGCGGTCGTTAGGGGCATCAACATAGGTTGCCTAGCAACGAGAGTTCGGGATCTGCCAAAAAGATGGGAGTCAACCATAGCATTCGGGGGAGATTATATTGAGGGACTATGAAGAGATTTTGTGAGTAACACTTGTAGTTTTTACGTACATAAGCAACTCTCATTCATTTCTGGATGATCCTCGTACATATAACTGTTGTTCTGGTTATGCAAAATCTGTTACCGTTATCTGCTGTTGTTAGTTCCTGCCTTCTGTTTGTTTGTATAGTACCTATGGTTTCTGCTTGGCTGTATTGTGCATGGCTACTGGTCAGTATATATACTGGTGGCTGTCCAGTCACGGGTCTGGCAAACAGATCTTGTTAGATACCTCCAGCCTCCAGGTCGACCTTGCCAGATACCTTGGGTACGAATAAACCTATTTCCAGCGATCACCGTCTCGTCTTAGTTATTACGGCTATTACGCTACATGGACAATGGACCATGGTCACAATTCAAAGATGGCTGGATTACCTTAATGCAACCACCGTTATATATACAGAATGATCTGCCTGAAAAACGATGATAGTTACTGACTTACTTTTACTTAGCCATACATGCCCATGGGTTCGAATCCCGACTTGGTCTCTTGATGTTTACATATTCATAAACTCTCCAGTCAGCTACGAGCAGGTAAAATATTTAAATATTTATCTCCACTGCAATACTCTCACTACAGAATGTTTTTTATATATATATATATATATATTCTGTAGTCTAATATATTTGGAACTGATTAGCATATCTTAAGATTTATGGTATAAAGCGTATGTTCACTTCAAGTACCTCGTGGTCATTATTTGTATGATTGTCACAGTACCAATTACTCACAATAGGGTAAAAAGACGTGTATGCGGTTGGGTAAGCGAAAGGTCCCAGGTTCGAGTCCCCGGTCAAGCTGCATATTTTTCTTACCCTGTAGCAATTGATTTTCCTCCAGGATTATATCAATCTTACTATAATATTTAAAATCTAAAGTAAGGCGGGAATACATTGATCAAATAATTTGTGGTAAACACTGTTTTCCAATAAACATCACACCTCCATTTTGTTGGCAGACAATAATTTTTACACACAAAGAACATAATTATGTTGAGTCTCTCTTTCTAGAAGGAGATGCATTCAAATTTTTATTGATTTAGCTTTGCAATTGCCAATTATGTACCGTAGTGAAATTAAGATATAATGATAAGCAATTGCTACTTGGATATATTGAAAAATATGTTTATAGATTAGAAAATAAAACCTAGAGCAAACGTGATTATACTGACTGTCATTCTAATCACTTAGTCGATTCCTTTTGAGACAAATCTCAAAAGAAGTCAATGTTCATTGTCTTAAATAAATTAGTTCAAATACACTAAAAGATTTCGTTTGTTTGCACAAACGATAGGGCTTTTTGCTTGTGCACGCTACTGCAATCCTAATGAATCTTAGTCATTTTCAAATATCAATCAACAGTATCTGCTATTAATAAATAAAACTACAATTATAACAATATATATGGGAACAAATACAGAGGTGCAGGCAAAATGAGATAATTTACTTTCTTAATTTTCATGTAACTTTCTTAATTATAATGAGTCGAATTTCAAAAGGTTTGATACCTTGAAATTCCAACAATACATTCGCTTTGTGTTTAAGGACTCCAAAGTTAATACTCGAAGAAATGGTTGACATCAGAAAAATATATTCCTGTCATTTACTTCTCCACCGATACTTTTTGCATATCATTAAAACTGCAATGAATCTGGGATTTATTTAGTGCAAACATAACCTTTAATTAATGGCCAGTACCTCACATGTATATTCACAAATTGGCACCATGAACAAAAACACGGACGTCTCTAGTTTTGCTGAGTACAGTTTCGGGATAGCTTGGTATTAGCATATCAAAAAGATGCATCCAAATCTTACTGTGGTATAAAGGGACATAGAAGATTTTGTTTTTCTCGCAAGCTCACGCAATAGCTATTGGAAACTATTTTAGGAGATATGCACAACGATCAGGAAAGTTTATATCTGAAGAAGATATTATACCCGACCTTTTTTGTGATTTAGTACGATTATATATTAATTTAAAGAATCTTATGTTACTCTATAAGAAAACAATATATAGATACAGGTATACGTATGCATGTTTATGTGTTATACGTAAATAAGATAAAATAGTAATCATTCTATACTTTAAATGGTATTGAATTGTTACAGATACTTATTTCATGTTCTCTTTCTTCTTCTTCTTTTTTTTTTTTTTTTTTTTTTTTGTTCACTCTCACGTGAACGATTTTTTTGTCCTTTTTTCTATTAATAAAATATTACAGCTTTGTAACTCATCCAAAGTAAAATCATGATTAAGTATATATTCACAGGAAATAAAGAATGTGTAAATGCATGTATCAAAACATCCAGTCTATTATTTATATATTTGAAATGTATGACGAATGACCATAGGTATGCTTTAGTCAAAAAAATATGTTATGCTTATGCCACCGTAAATGGAGTAATTGCAGTCTGATGATTATTTCTGTGAAAAGAATATATACATATTCAAGGTTTGGTTGCATAACAATTCAAGACATGCATGGTGTACATGATTTGCACAAAAAAGTTATGTAACTTACCTTTGATTTGTTAAAATTCAGATTGACATACAGTTGAACCTGTATTAGCGACCACCTGTATTAAACGACCATTAGTATTAAGAGGTAAGTTTCAATATTACCAGAACTACAACAAAATATCATATGTTTAACTTTGATAAAGGGGCCACCCCTGTTAAGCGGTCACTTTCTCTTGTTCCATTGACTGACCGCCTAAGACAGGTTTGACTGTATATCGGTCTTGGTGTCATTATTGTTGTACTGTCGTCGTAGGCATTTGTGGAATCTTTTTTAAGCTTAACCAAATCCCCCTTATCTAAATATTTTATAAGATTCTCTGAATACAAACCAAGTGGTTAAATATAATTACTTTTTCAGAGCACTAAATCAATATAACATCTAAGAATTGCTTTTGTGGGACTATAAAAGGTAATTTACATTTTTCCCTAATTTACAGACAAGTCTAATTATGACGCAAACCTATTTAAACATTTCCCTCCTATAGATGGTGACTTGCCATTTAGAACGTTATTCAAACGGGAAGCAGCAGCATAAAACTGAAGTTAACAAGTGAGGCTTTAAAAATAACTGAAATTCAATTCTCTCGATAGCATTTCGATAGAAATTCGCTCCAGAGCATGTATAATTAAAGAATGAATTTACTGCTACACTAATATCCTGCTAGCAACTGGCATTCTGACACTTGCATGAAACCCGATAGAAAAACCTTTCGTTTTATTTAGTTTTAAAAATATGTATTGTCGCACATTATAAATATTTTCAAAATAGACAGAAGGGTTATATCGATCATTCCCTTAGAAATGCTTGTATAATTTTAATGTCTTTATATACTCAACCAAAAAAGAGACGCATGGTGCATAAATGTACAATCATTATTAAATGCTTTGTCCTAAAATGATGAAAATCGGTCATACAACTTGAAAGGTCACAGTGTCTAAATTTGCTCACCCGCATGATGTACCACTGAGATAGTGTAAATGAACAAAATCACGTGCAGTTTAATTATTGATAACATGTCGCTTAATTCATTTTGTAATACCACTTAATTCTCTTGAGACATACACGTCACTTTCTGCTATTTAAAGTTAAATTTAGCCATTTGCTATCATGGTAAGGCTGTATAACATGTAGGGATGAAATTCTTCGCCCTGTTGTGTATCTTTTTTGGTTCACATAATTAACAATCAGCAACATAAATAACAGAAAAGGAAAACCATATTTTACTCAAGAACAAATTGTAATGGTAATATTACCATGTAAACAAACACGATAGGCTCAGGCCGGACAAATGAACACGGTGCCGACAGGGGTGATTTTAACCCCAATATGCTTAAGTACCACTGAGCAAAAGAAATGATCGAAACTCCTAGACAGCATATTTCAGAGAATTGTACTCATAAAAACACGTAGATCGACAGCATGTAATTAACATTATATTCATCCGGTTGTACTCTAAGTACGAGTAATCAGTAATAATGAAATATGAAACTGTTACGCTGATCAAAATTCTCAAATACGAAATGTTGCAGTCTCTGCGATTGATATTTGTAACAATTGAAAAGATATGTTCAGTATGATACCAAATATCTGAGATGTAATATGAAAAAAGATCACACTTAAGATTACTGTAGTTATTTCGAAACTTTGTTTGCAAAATAGAGGGTTTTCGCTGACCTATAAAATAATATTTCGGGAAACTGATTGACCTTTTAATACTCTGTTTTTGAATATTGCGATGATGACTATAAAACAATAACACCTAAGCAGTTATAAAAGAAGTAGCAGAGGGATGTAAATAACAGAGAACGGCAGCTTAGTCAAAAAAGCGGTTTGCTTCCACAACGTTTGTTTTTCCGCCGAAAAAATAGGGTCGGTATTTTTATTTTTTATATTTTTCCTTTTTTACCTTTTTTTTTTTTTTTGAGGAATAGCCGTAATAGCCCGTAAACTACGAAAAAAAGTCTAGGGTCGGTACAAAAAATAGGGTCGGTCGGGTTAGTGGAAACAAGTAACTTTTTTATTACGCCTTATTCTTTGCCCATATCGATTTCCTGAAATTGCACGCCGCCGCCGAGACTTCAACGAGAACCGGGCAAGGTTGGAATTCAAAGTGTTCATTTTTGAATTTCATACGTACTTACGAAAAATTCTAATTGATATTTGAATTGATATAGTATTGATATGGTTATTCTGTTTAGTTACTGACTTGTTCCATTGTTTTTGACATAAACCGACGTCAGTAAGGATGCTCGGCCACACGGCGAGACGCAATTAAGGGAATTAATCAGGAAGTAATTATTCTACATGTTTGCCTATGAAGATTTGTGTTACTAACATCAGTTAAAAGAACAAGAAGACCCTAACTGGCAAAAATCACGGGCTAATCATGCATGTACATGATGCTATGATTTATTTCGAAGTTTTCTTATGCCGCTCTTAGTCACATCGGACCAGTTATCTACACCCCTCACGATAAAGCGTGTTATTTCGGAATGCTGGGTATCACTTTATATTATGTTTCTGGAAGTAGAAAACAATGCATAGTCCCACAAAGACGATGTTAACAAAGGAGCACATGTTATTGTTTGTGGCCAAACCTATTTTTATTCAAATAAAAGTTAGGGTCAGGGAACTATCCATTCAGTGCGTTTGGTAAAATATTAGAATATTTCCTTTTTTTTAAAAATTTTCTCTTTAGTGTTAATGACTGGTGATCAAATGACAGAGAACTAATCACATGGAAAATTTCAGCTCATTTAAAAGTCATTTTCATATACTTGTTGATAAAGGGTATCCTGTCAGGGGTGCAACATTTTTAATTTGCATAACATAAGGTTGGTACCAAGTTTGCATGCATTGATAGCATTTATTTTAAAGGAAATTAAGTTTAGTGGAAGTTATATGAAAGAAAAATGACAACATATATAAATCCCAAAACTGATTATATCTCCCACAAACATAATCATTACTTGTTTACTGGCTTTTATAAATGTTCTCCTGGCTGTCAATATTTTATTTGCAGATGTTTTGTCTGTATTCAACAGATATTGTGCTGGCACGCGATGTACAGTGTAACCAGAGCCGATACCATTATCACGTTACCATTGTCACATTACCATTGTCACATTATCATTGTCACATTATCATTGTCACATTATTATTGTCACATTATCATTGTCACATTACCATTGTCATATTATCATTGTCACATTATCATTGTCACATTACCATTATCACATTATCATTGTCACATTATTATTGTCATATTATCATTGTTACATTACCATTGTCACATTATTATTGTCACATTATCATTGTCACATTACCAATGTCATATTATCATTGTCACATTATCATTGTCAAATTACCATTTTACATTATCATTGTCACATTATTATTGTCACATTACCATTGTCACATTACCATTGTCACATTATCACTGTCACATTATCCTGACACCGGGCCATTAGTCCTGACTCGAATTCCACCAACAACTTAGCGCTAAGTAATATTTAAATTCCCAAACAAGGTAGATACACATTCCACTATTCCTGATTTATGAAATATACAAGTACATGACAAAGCTGAATCAATTATTACCTTATAACTAACACTATTAATCGTTAAAAATGAAATATTCATGTATTTCAACTAGAGAAAAAGGACTGCTGAAAACTGCCCTTAAGTATTAAAGTTTTATTTAGCGCCAAGAACTGTTGGTGGAATTTGACCCTGGAACTATCTATAGTGAATAAAAGGAGAATCGTGAAATCAAAATGTGTAATCAAAATGTAATCAAAATGTGTAATCAATATGTGTAATCATAATCAAAATGTTGTAGAATAAGGGTATCATTTTTACTGTGATAGTCTGATATTGACGTAAGTATTGCAGTGATATTTTTACAACTTTTGTAGCAAGTGTTAGGACACGCTAGGCTAAAACTATATGAGTCCCAATATGGAAGTATGCATTCTATTTTGATTTCAATAGCATTTTCTGTTTATTTCATAAATCCAGTGGATGCATTGAAATTAACATTAAATCAAGTTGGACAAATTTATCATTAAATATTAATATCAACTAGTAAAACTTAGCGACCGTGGTCATTGAATTAAAACATCTTAAGTTCTATATTCATTATAAAACAGAAAAAATACGCATTTTGTTTGTTTGATTTTTTTTATATTTTCATCCTCAAAGAATGACTTTGACTAGGGATCTACAGACCTGTATCACGGAACTGAACATAATATCATTATACAAAGTTATATCAAAATGCATGACACAGATGTGGTCAAGACAAAGTAAATGCAAATGTTCGGACAAAGATTCAACAGAAACGATGTTGTCAGCAGAAACTAGGTCATATTGTGTCTAAATATTGCAGGTTTTCCAGACTTTAAACGAGTTATTAGGACACCACAGATTGTTATGGTGAGAGAAAAAAAGGCAGATCTTTCATAAATAAAGTAACGCTTGAGAGTAAAAAATTGCAAGTACAATTTAATCAGAATACATGTACATGTGCATATCTCTGAAGGTATCTCCCCTATGTGTCAAATTATTCATTGTAATTTGGGTGGTATTTGAAAGAAAACATACTTATTACATTTTATCGCTTTATTGAATAAAGTATATTGAATAATAAATACGTACAGTAATTCTATATACAGTATAGGACTTAATACATGTATAGAAAAACAAATATTCAATTCTTAAAGACATGTAGTACATATCTTCTGCGATCTTTTTCTTCGACTTAACCCCCTTTTCCACTTTTAATATGGCCGAATATTTCACTGTGTAGGATTTTGAATTCAGCTTTCTCTTCGTCCCTTTACCCTTGGCCGATCCAGACATCCCCCAGGATTCAGACTGGGTCCTTCTCTAGATTGCTCGGTAAGAGTATCGGGCACATCGTCTGATGCCATTTTGGTTATGTGGATACACCATTTCGACACTTAATAAATACCTACAGTATAAATCACTCAAAGTGACAAGTAAAATAACAAAAAGCCAAACAAACAATCTGATGACTTCTTTAATTGCTGCACTACTGCTGCACTTCCGGTTTAAATATCACATGTTTTCGTGAATAAATAATATAAAATACTTCTTATTTGGAAGTTATAAATGTAAACTTGTCTTGTACAAAATCATCTGCATATTCCAGTCATAAGGTAAGAATGTTTAGACCACTGTTCACTGCCTGTAAAATACTTACCTGTGCTTATTCAGCAAAAACCAACCAGTTTAGACAAAATACCCAAACATGTACTCATCTACAAATAGCTTTGCTATTCAGATTAAAGAAATTCTGGCCACCATCGAAGGATGCAAAAGGGAAAGATGTCCGTACAACACTACTTTTCCTCTCCATCTTGCTTCTAGCCCTTTCCCTTGATGTTGAATCAAATCCTGGACCGACTCAAACTACCGAATACCTAGATGTAAATTCCACAGTTTTCCCATGTGGTAGCTGCCAAAAACCTGTCACCTGGACATGTAAAGGTGTTGAATGTGATGGATGTTTCACTTGGTACCATGCTGACTGCCAAAACATCGGAAGCTCTATGTATGACAGGCTTGGTGAGATCTCTAATCATGCTGGGATATGGAAATGCAATGCCTGTGACAACATGAACATCACTCTAAATTCACTACAAAGCCTTGAATCCTATGAAACCTCAAATCCATACGAACCTCTTAATATATCCAACATCAGCAATATGTCTTTCTCGCAAGCTCAAACCTCCACGCCAAAATCAAAACAAAATCCCACATCTAAGCAGCCTCTGACAAAAGGCAAGTCCAAAAATAAGATAAAAAGATCCGTCAAAGTCCTTGTCGTAAACTGCAGATCAATTGTGGACAAAAAACATGAATATTCTAATCTTTTACATTCCACTAAACCTGACATAATAATTGGAACAGAATCTTGGTTGAAACCTAAACATTTTGACAATGAAATCTTTAATCAAGACCACAAGACCAAGGTTATACACCTTTTCAAAGAGACCGTATTGGGAAAGCTGGGGGTGGGGTCTTTATTGCTGTTAGAAATGACATTGTTGCCCAAGAAATGAAATCCATTCAGTCAGACTGCGAAGATGTATGGATTAAACTTGACCTTTTCGGATGCAATTCTCTCTTGATTGGAGCATACTACAAGCCACATGAGCATGACCAGCATAGCTGGGATGAATTTTCCAAATCCCTTCAAAAAGCTAGTAAACACAATTGCAATATCTGGGTAGCTGGAGATCTGAACTTGCCAAAGATGGACTGGGACAACTTGTGTCCCTCCTCTGACTGTAAACATCCCTCCTTCTATAGAAACATCATTGAAGTACTGAATGACTTTAATCTTACCCAAACAGTTAATCTTCCATTCCGTGAGACCAACATCCTTGATCTTTTCCTTACAATTAATCCAACTCTGGTCCAACGGGTCAGTATTCTCCCAGGTATAAGTGTCCATGATATTGTCCAAGTTCAAGTTAATACCTCTGCCAGAATCCTTTACCAAAAACCACGCACTATACCTCTTTATAAGAAAGCAAACTGGGATGGGATGAAACAAGCCCTAGAATTATACCATCAGGAAATGCTTGAAGGTGATCTGTATTCTTCTTTGAATGTCCAACAGCTATGGGATAACTTCCATACTAAGCTCAAATCTCTGACAGACAAATTCATTCCGTCTAAACTTTCTAGCATCAGAAATAATCTTCCATGGGTAAATCAAGATCTCAAACGCCTTGCTCGGCAAAGGGATAGAGCTTTTCGCAAACATCGAAAATCTGGTAAACACACTGATCGAAAAAAATTCCTTGATCTGAAGCATCTTTTCAGGAAGTTAGTCAAACTTTCCTATGAATCATATCTTAAAGACATTCTTAATGTAGCCCAAGATGATCAGTCCTCTAAACCTAACTTAAAAAAACTCTTTACACTCCTCAAGCATTCCAGACAAGATTCAGCCTCTGTTGCACCCCTACGTAAAAACAATTCTATCCATCAAGATGATGCTGCAAAAGCTTCTATTCTAAATGAGCAATTCCAATCTGTCTTCAGCCTGAAATCTCCTAACAGTCTCAGGTCTCTTTGTAATATGAAACTTGTAGACAGCATGCATGTAGAAAGCCCCCTCAATACAATGGCAGACATTACAATAACATCCAAGGGTATTGAGAAACTTCTTTCCAACTTGAATCCTCACAAAGCCTCAGGCCCTGACCAGATAAAGCCAACTGTCCTGAAAAACCTCTCCTCTTCTCTATCTCCCATTCTGAAACAAATCTTCCAAAAATCCATTGACTCTGGAATCCTCCCTAAGATATGGAAGGATGCAAATGTAGTGCCCATCTACAAAAAAGGAGATCGCTCCAATCCTGCGAACTACAGGCCAATATCTCTAACCTGTATTCTTTGTAAAACTTTGGAAGACATTGTTGCATCCTCCATCTCGAAACATCTTACCAAGAATAGCATGTTTTATGAGCTCCAACACGGCTTCAGAGAAAAACGTTCCTGTGAGTCTCAGCTCCTCATGCTGGTTGATGACCTACTGAAATCTCTTTCAAAAAAGAAGCAAACTGATCTTATCTTACTGGACTTCAGCAAAGCTTTCGACAAAGTCAATCATGAAAAACTAGTTTTGAAACTCCATGGCTATGGTATCAGGGGTTCTGCTCTTCAATGGATTAAAGGGTTTCTTGATAACCGCCATCAGTCTGTCGTTGTCAATGGGTCTTCTTCTAACCCAATATCTGTCTCATCTAAAGTCCCTCAGGGGTCTGTGCTGGGGCCATTACTATTTTTAGTATATATCAATGACCTCCCTCAGAATGTCCAGTCGAAAGTCAGACTCTTTGCAAATGACACGGCAATCTACATGACTCTCTCCACGGCCTCCCAATCAGAAATTCTTCAGAAAGACCTTAACACACTTGAGCTGTGGAGCCATAAATGGGACATGGAGTTCAATCCATCAAAGTGTCATGTCATCCATATCAATAGGTCCAAACATCCAATCCCAACTCAGTACTTTCTTCATGGTTGCTTACTCCAATCTGTACCAGTGGCCAAATATCTTGGTGTTGACATCTCCTCTGACCTGTCATGGGATGCACACATCAACCGCATCTGTCAAAAAGCAAATAATTCACTTGGCTTTCTGAGGAGGAACATTAAAGTGCATTCAGAATCTCTCAAGTCTACTGCTTATAAAACACTTGTCCGCCCTCAGCTTGAGTACTGCTCTACCATTTGGTGCCCTTTCACCGACACACATATCTCACAGCTTGAATCTGTCCAGCGTAGAGCAGCAAGATGGGTCAAGAATGACTATGGAAAAACATCAAGCGTCACAAATATGCTGCAGTCCCTACAGTGGCGTAGGCTTGATCAACGAAGAATTGATAGCAGGCTCTCTCTCATGTTTAAAATCACTAATAACCTCATAGCTATTCCAATATCTGACTACCTCATCCCAATGACGAGACAATCTAGACATTACCACTCTGCCTCCTACAGACTTATACCTGCTTCCACAGACTATTACAAATTCTCCTTCTTTCCGCGACCTGTCTTCCACTGGAACAGTCTACCACCATCTACCGTCGCTTGTTTAACTCAAGAACAGTTCAATCAGGCAGTCTGCCAGATTAATCACATTTCCCCTTAGAAAACACAAAGCTCTTACTTTTATTAGTTTTAAAGTAACACCTTCTTGCACTCTTTTACTCTCAAATTGTATTTTGTTCATAATCTTATCATTTTATCCTCACACAATCACTACTAATACTCTTGCAGCTAGACGCGCAAAAATGTCTAGGTCCCCAATAGGGATTTGACATCATAGGAAGATAGATAGATAGAATTGCTCCCATCCAAGCTAAAAAGCTAATTCAAATTTGCTCAATACAGGTGAATTGTCAATCAGTCCATTTCCGGGACGTCACATTCACAACTCAACCAACTGACACGTGCCTGGTGTCGACGGCTGCTTTGATCTTCGAGTCAAGCGACAGACAAAAGGTGAGAAAAAACAACACGGGGACAGATAATCGCTTTGAGACAAAAGGAATTTTCGCTTATAGGAATTTGACTTTAGCGTTGAATATTTTAAAGGATATAGGAAACTAATTCGGGACTAGATAATAAATTTGACATAAGCGGAAATTTGATGCAAACGAGTTTGACACAACGAGGCTCAGCTGTAAAGTGTTTTGCATGCCTAAAAAGCATTTTGAACAACTCTGCTTCGTAATAAATAAGCATCTGTTTGGGAAGAGAATAATTAAGATTTTTAGAATAAATGGCTTCTGTGATTCATTTGTCCCTTGACTACCGCCAATTTGACATAAAGACTAACAAAATGTTAGAATGCTCGTGGTGGCACACATTCGATATTGGACGAAGATTAAAATACATGTTCAACCTTTCGAAATAATTGTCTGTTCAATATAATTCTGTTTATCTTGTTGTTTTATCTACCTTTTTGTGTACTTAAACCTTTTTAAATAAGGGAAATAAATGAATTTTCTTTTTAATGGATTTTAGTTCCACTCTACACGAGAAAACATACATCTAAGTCGTTGTTCGTTTTTTTTTTCAAGGACATCAGTACCGGTTGTTGTTGTTGTTGTTGTACCCTTGATTCCACTGCACACCACACGGCGTCTTTTCTTCCAAATATGATAAGCTGCAGGAGGTCCCGAATGTAACTGAAATACTGTCGGGTATTACTTTTTATTTTTCAAATTATTAGAATGATAGAGCCAGTTTTCATTGTATGAATAAGGTTGATATGATTAAATTAATTTCTGCCTAAAACGGTTGGCCAGATTTGAAAATTTGTTGACATCGATACCTTAGAGGAGTATGTAATATATCTGATTATCAAGAAAAAAGAAACGCACGCAATTGAAAACAGTATTGACGAATATATAAATACCAGTATCTTAACTGCTTAAGAACAGAAAATCCTAGATGCTAACAACCGCTTAAACACTTAGCACAACAATATCAAAACACCATGTTGTAGTCAATGTTAAAGTTTTGTGACTAACAGATAGATCAAAAACAGTATGCCCCCGATCTCTATCGATGTTAGGGACATAATACTTAGAATACTTATGTATGGTTTTAGACCACGATTTTCTAGATGCACACAAAATTGCAAACAATAAATTGTACAAAGGAAAACATGCAGGAATACCAGCACACAAAGCGGAATCAGGAGTGACACAAGTAACAGTGTTGTACCTCATCCTAATTCTTTGCCACATTAATGCATTGCTGGACGTCGTCGTAAAGATCTCAGAGCGACATTTTTGCCCACCGCCATCGCCTCCTCAGGGAAATAAACAAATTGGAAAACCAACAAAAAATAGAAAATGGCAACTTAGAAGGTGATGCAGTTCAGCGAAAGAAATGCTACAGCTTGTTCAAAATTTATAAAGCAGAGAAATTGTATCTAAGAATGGCGTATAAACAAATCCAAACGTCAGAGGCCTAAAAAGCCATTACAACCAAAATGGTATACTTAAACCTACGCATCTTTAAAAAAATATGTATTAACCAAATTAATGCAGGAAAAACAATAAGAGCAAGATAAACAGCAAAAGCTTTCGGAGAAATTTGTATAATAAAGATGCTGCATGAATAAAAGATCGAACCCTGTCCTAGAGTGTAGACGTCATATAATTCATTTTACATAATCGTGGATGGCAAAATGCAAGATGTATTTCGCCATCAGATTTTGTTAAGTCATGGTTTTATCTAGTACACTTGACAATTGTGTGACAAGCAATTCAACAACATGAAAATTTCGTCCTGACATTAATGTGAGCATGTACTATCAAATCACTAGCGAGAATCAAATATACATGAAATCTGACATGCCTATTTAAGGTAAAGTCCCTATAATTGTCCCACTACCTCTTAATCTCTACCTAGATAATAAAACATTAATTCAGGAAACCTTGGTTATCTCCGTGAAAGGTCATGAGATCCGAAATGTAACGGAACCATTACAGGGACTTTACCTTAAGACCGGTATTCCATAGTTCCGTGGTCCGTAGACTGCGTTCTAGCCCGTATCCGGTCATTTAATATCCGTGAGATGCTATTCCATACTGCCGTGAAACCATAACTAACATTTTTTTTATTTAATGCCTTTCTGCGACGTTTTACACATTGTTACTAAGTTCATCATTAATTTTACCCTGTGGGGAGCCCCAAATTCCCGATGTCGCATTATTCGATCTAAAAAATAGTCCAATAAAAGAACACAAAGAAAGGGTGTTATCAACATTCCTTTCAGGTATTTCTTGAAGAAATTTTATTTTAATTTAGAACTCAATTATGAAATGTCTTGAAAAATACGATAGTGTATTTTAGTAGTCCCATTAAAAAACAGTGAATATTATAAAAATGGTAGTTTTCACTGTTTGAAACAGTGAAATTACCATTTAAAATTCACTGATATTTCCCTATAAACCACCAAAAAGCATTAAATAAATAGAGGATAATTGTTGGTTTCAGTGGATTATCATTTTTAATTCATCGAGTGAGAAGGAAAATCAATATTTTCACGAGTGGCGCATTCTTACGAAATGAATTGAAAATAATATTCCACTGTTACTAACACTTTTTTATGTTTATTTAATGCCTGTAGAAACGTTGAATGTCGCACCAACGCTAAATGTCGCACGTGACGTTATATGTCGCAAGGCTGTCGCTAAATGTCGCAACCAACGCTTATTGACGCACAACGTCCTGACGTTATATGTCGCACCTGTGACGCCAAATGTCGAAACATCAACGCAAAATGTCGCACCCTTTTATAAGCACTTTTTGTAGTATTACAGACCTGGTTTAAGCTCCCGACGTATCCCGTAACAGTGAGCTAGGGGTAACTGGGATGAACCGGGCACGACCGTAAAGGTCCAGTCTTAACTGTGCCAGTTTGAGATACAGAAATTGTTTGTTTTGAGTAGATTTGGAGTATATCTCACCGAAAAGAAATGTTAATTTGAAATTATATCACTTTGAGGTTAGATACATTCTAAAACTACGAAAAACAGGCACATTTTATATTAGATCATGGAAACAATGACGGTGGTGATGGAATAGATAGTTTTGCACAATAAAGCACAATAAAAGACATTCTTTTACATTTCGTTCTTAGAAAATGAATACCCACAAAGCTATGTTACGTTCACAAACAAAAATGTACCGGTTTGAAGTTTTCTTTTTTGCATTTTTTTTTTTGCTGCTCACTGATAATGGAGTACGATACCAATTTTAGCCATTTCGATAAAATAATCAATAACATGTTGACGATCTTATTTCAGCCAAAATCACTTAAATTTGTAGAAACATAGCCAATTTTCTTTCACTACAGCAGACAGCGGTGTGATATGAATTAAAGCACTCACTGCACGTGCGGTGACGATATGAAATATATTCAACTGATAGAACTAAGTACTTCATTGGTTTGCATGAAATAAGTTGATGTATCCCGGATCGGTGAATCGGATTCCGGCGTACAACCCTAACAGCACCGTGGACCACCAAAATGTCTTTAAGTATCGAGCCACCAAGAGATGAAACCTTTTTGACATGCAATAAATTAGGATTTTTTGGTATTTAGATATAGACAATTCTGTTGTTTCACGGTGAAATCACAATTTGTTTATCTGTTATGTCACCAATTTATGCACTCGTGATTTGTTAACGGAGACATACGAAGTGTCTATGGAAAATTGACGAGGATATGCGGAATATGCATATTTACGAGTAGTTTATTTTTGTAAACAATTTAATGAACATTAGTGAAAGATTCTTTCTCATGTATGCATTGTAGTAACGTTGTCGTCAACGAGTATGTACAAATTGCATCTCGTAACAAATCTGTAGCACACACTTTGCTTTTCTGTCCGAAGAATAATATATTATATACTGCTTTTGGAAGAATAATGAGCCTTTATTGTTAATTGCTGACTTACCGTCTCAGGCAAATGTGTTTTTTATTAGTTTAATCATGTTTTGATTTTATTCTACATATATTTGTGAACATAAGGATGATTTGAAATAATGTGTATACTCAATATCAAAGATGTTCTGATGTCTCGAAAAGCGGCTGGAAAAAATAAGAAAACACAATTTAATTTTTTTTTTTATTTTTATTTGGATTTTATTGGATACGACGCTCCTGTAGATAAATATATACCCTTATACAAAACATTGGCCGTTGTGGACGTTTTTCATGTGTCCAGAATTCATCCATTAGAGATGTATGACTTATTTTCAAGAGACATTGCAGGAGAGGTAGAAATTTAAAACGTCATGGAAAAATGCTGCTGGTGAAGAAAAGACTTTTACAGACGGAGTGACTGTTGTATTATTTGAAAAAAGAGAGATTTCCAGGGAGAAGTAGAAACAAATGAAGTGAAGAAAGTTTAAAATGAATTACGAATAAAAACAATTAAGGAGAAAGATGAACACTTTGCATGAGAGCCCACGACCAGGATCATGCTTGAATTGAGAGCTAAACCGAACAACGAAAAAGGCCGATTGAGTTCGCCTTTCTGCATTATGCAGAAACTTACTTGGGGCCGACTTCTGTCTCTCATAATCCACACTTTACATACCTCACTTGTAATATTTTTCGAATGGGTATTAAATTGGTTCTACATTTAAATGTTTTTGTTTTTCATGAAAACGAATATATTTCTTTGAGCATTTATTTTTTTCGTTTATTTATGTTATACACAGTATTTTACCTTCCAGAAGCTCAACAAAATACAGCTAGCTAACTCAGTAATAACAAAATAGAGCTTATTTTCCAACGAAATTGAATCGCTTTATTAAACAGCTCAAGAATAATGTTGTAGGTGTTCTAATTCCATTTACAACTAGATTTCGTTTGTCCCGAACAAACGATAGGGCTTTCTGCTCTAATTCCATTTGCAATAAGACTCAAAAGTAGCGCAATGGTAGCGACTCCGTCTACAACTCCTCTCTGTATCACTCCGCGTGGGTTCGAAACCCTGAGGTGAAATTCAAAGCTATTTTATTGACTATTTAACTTTTTTATTACTTTGTAATAAGATTATACACTATTTTAATCGTTCATTTATTAGTCGCCGGTATAAACCGGCGACTATATTTGTTACTGTTTAAGATAAGTTCTATAGTAGGAAAAGTCAGTGAAATGTAAAAATGTAAACTAATGGATAAGGCACAAAATGGCCTCTTTCTTCGCAGCAAAAATGCAAAGTGTAACTTCTTTTGTTTAATGAAAATGATTCCTGCATATTTAGTCCCTAACAAGCAAAATATTTTTTTAAATACGTTATTGACGGTTAAGAATAGACCCCTTTGGACAAGACATTATTTAAAAGAGAAAAACAAATAACTGCTAAATAACTGCTTAATCCATTCCCGTTGTCATACAGTGCTGTATTATTAAATTATAGTTATAAAATAAAATAATGTAATCCGGAGTGGTGCGCTTGCATACCATAATAAAATACTTGTCGCTGTAAAAAATTCTCCCTATTCTTTAAACTTAAGAATCGCGTGAAAATCACACCATACCGCTTTGCCGTTTTGACGCCAACGAAATATGGTCAAATTTTCGGCAGTTTTCGTTGTTCGCTTTTATTAGTTTTGACTACACAATGCATTTGCATTTTATTTTCGAAAAGGGTTACTTTCACGCTCACAAATTTCGGGGCTATAAATTTAGACATCTATGCTTAGTTATTGCCTGTAAGAAAACAATTGGCCCTTTGGTCTAGTGGGTAAGATAGTTAGGACGTTTGCACTACAGGTGTTGTCAGCGAGGGTTGTGGGTTCGGTCGTGGTACATTTTTTTTTTTTCAATATTATATATATGAATTTGGACCCAATATGTTTTTTTTAAGTTTTACTCGGTGTCAGCAGTGTGCAGTAATTCCATACAGTATTGTATTTCCATTATTGCACTGTCAAAATTGTAATTTCATTATTATATACCCGAAAACGAAGATTTGGAGGGTAACTAGAAGCCATCCTCTTGATTGGTCCGTCCGTCTGTTGGTTGGTACCTCTACAAGCCACAATTTTCAACTGATCTTAATTAAAATTAGTCAACATTTTCACTTGACGAATTCTAGGCTAGTTCAATCACATTAACATAGAATCAAAAACTAAGTCACGAGATCAAATAATTGGAAAACTTTGTATTATCTCTACAAGCAACATTTCTTATGTGATCTTACACAAAAATGGTAAGCATGTTTCTAGCGTCTAATGCATTTGCTTGTTGGGTTTTACATATTTGATACATTTATTTGTATTAACACCGTCCCGAATGGTTTAAAAACATATCAAATATATCAAACCATACTTCGACATACATACATATTCAGACGGTCCGTCAAACTGTAACTAACACTGAAAATAATGACTTGCACACTGAATTTCTCCGGCAACTTGATGCTTTAGCATCAACATTTCTGCTTTGTTTATATTTTGAAAAAGGACATACATTTCATCCAGTGAGCTGCATAATCATTTGTACTTTTAACTTGTAAAAACGTTCATATACAAGGTCCATTTCTCATTCAAAGTTGTTCCAGGGGGAAGAAGATTCAAATGAAGTAAAGATAGAGTATAAAATTTATTTATTTTTCTCGTGAACTTGCCCAATCTGTTCCACGTGAACTTGCCCAAATTGTTCCATGTGAATTTGCTTTAATCGTTCCGTGTATACTTGCCCTAACTGTTCCGTGTGAACTTGCCCTAACTGTTTTGTTTGAACTTGCCCTAACTGCTCCGTGTGTTTGAACTGTTGACTATAGTCTCCGTGAAATTCAGCTCTCACCTATTCAAAAAGGAAACACTCGATAAAATTTATCTGCATCTTCCGTTGGTTCCTTGCGACATAAAACGTCAGGAGGTTTTGCGACACTTACCGTTGGTTCAGCCTTGCGACATAAAACGTCAAGTGCGACATTTAGCGTTTTTACGACATTTAACGTTGCTACAATGCCTTTCTGCGACGCTATCGACATTGTTACTAAGTTCATCATGAATTTTACCCTGTGTGGAGCCCCAAGTTCCCGAAGTCGCATTAAACTTTATTCGATCTTAAAAAAAATAGTCCAATAAATGAACACAAAGAAAGCATGTAATCAACATTTCTTTCAGGTATTTCTTGAATAAGTATTATTTCAATGGAGAAGTTGATATTGAAATGCGATAATGTATCTTTGTAATCCCATTACATAACAGTGAAAATTTTTATTTATGTTTAAAAGCGACAGCGGTTTAATAAGTGTTGATTCAGTACTGGACTGCTTAAATCCATCACATTTCACGGTCAAATTAGCATTGTCGGATTAATCTTCTTTTGTTTACAGAGTTCATTTTACAAATCGAACTAGAAAGAAAACACACACACACACACACACGCACACATGCACCTCGCTGGTTAGAAATAATTAATTAACTTTAAGATGTTACTTGTGAAATTCAATTATACTATTGTCTAACTACCACCCTTGAGATGTGAACTTTCGACCATTCTTTCCGCGACATTAAGACTGAGTCAAGAAAAGCATTAAACAATATAAATTCTTATTTGAAAAGCTATATAGAATGTTGCATTGTATTTAAACCATTTAAAAAAAAAAATATGTTTGAAATTGAACATAATGAACCGGACACTCCGTTTATCTGAAGTGATTTTGCCACAGAATTTCATATATTCTTCAACATCTACATCATATGTTGCTTCATTTTCCCTTACAAATCCGATGACTTTTTCTTATATTTTTTAAACAAGCTTATTTGCTGGCTTTAAGCGAGGCATGGTTCCTCGGTCAGATGCATCTGCGATCTGCCCTTGTGCGTGTAATTTCGCTCGCCGAGCGAAACGTCGCGCACAAAGACACGGAGCGGACGTATGGAATAGATCGATTCCAAAGATTTCTTTCGGGTGCAAAAAGTCGCGGAAAAAGACGCAGATTCGGACGCGGACACGGATCACGCATCACGGAAATATAGAATGGATCTAAGTGAATAAAGCTGGTTTGCGGTCAGTATTCGTTGCACAAATTTGTAGGGTGTCTTTGAATACAAATACAAATGGCAACTAGTACAGGTATGATAGCATAACTTCAAAATATTTGGTCACGTCACGATATATTCTTCCTATCTTTGTAAAATATGATCTTTGCACCTTACTTTCCCCTCGTCTTTGCGTGTCTCCTTTTTTGTTGGGGGGGGGGGGGGGGGGTAGGGGGTATTCTCCTATCTAATAAATATGACTTTGATCGGTTAAACCGGGAAAATGGATGTTAATTGTAATCGAAAAAAATTATACAATGATACAATGTAAGGAATAAAAGGCGTTAAGCTGATATGATTAAAATGTTCTATAACATTTCAGCCTTAAACTTGAAAGAAACCGCAGAATCTAATTGATGGATACGCTGCTGGACGCGGAGTAATACAGTTGCTGCAATCTGTCGATGCTTAATTTAGATTTTTAGCTATTAAAGACAGCGGTTTTCTCAGACAATCTAAAAGTCCATATGTTATTAGTTGCAAACGCGAAATCACCAGACATTGCCACAGAATTCTGTCAAGATATTGTAGGTCCTCAAGCCAAAAAAGCTACGAGGACATTTAGTAATTCATTTAATAATATTTATAACAGACATTACTCAAGAAACGGGATTGTCGGCAAACATTTTCGGGTATTTCTTTTTTTGGGGGGTGGGGGGGAACAATTTGATCATCGAAATAGTGCTTTATAAATGTCCTGCGGGGAAAAAGTATGAATCAAATATAGCCTTCGTTTAAAATATGTATTGCCCCGTGTCACGTAAAACAGATGCAAATCTTGGTTGAATTCATTCATCTTCATTTTGTTTACTTCAGATATAACCAGTTTAAAAGTGGAATGCCTCGCAGTATCTTATAGAAAAGAGTAACAGTTACTGTGTATTTGAATCAATTTCAATTACACAAAAAATGTATTCTATCTGTCATTTTAATCACGATTACTGATTTTACTTACTAAGTTCTTCGTAATTTCGAATTATTATTCCTCTATAATTATATGGGTTTTGCTTGTTATATGTTTTATGAATGACAAAACTTTCCGATCAATTAGCTAGGAAGCACTCGGGATTTGAAATGGTATTTTAAGTTAAATGTCCCAATCCCTTATCTGTAATACAAGTTCCTGTAAAGTAATTGGATTTCGTTTTATTTTACAATCATTTTATCGTTAAATTTTCAACATGGGAGATTAGAAGGGAACTGATTCAATCGAAAACTAGGAAAACCGTCTCTTTTTTTTCTTTCTTTGCATAAACGTTACTGTGTTTTGTTTATCTTTAAATGAATGTTTGTTTGTTTTTCTCATTTTTACTGACATTTGAAACTCGTGAAGTAATTTTACATGTACGAGCTTTGATTGCTTAGTCCGTTATTCAATAAATTGGTAATCTAATCAAGGACAGATTGACAATCATGACCAACAACAACAATAAAACATTTCTCTGAGCGTTTCGAGGCCTCCGTCGCTGACTTTAACACTCACTCAGCCCCTCACCGCGTGGGTTCGAATCCCGGCAGGGTCATTCGGAATTTCATGTGAGGAAACCTTCCAGCTGGCTTGCGGTAGACCGGTGGTTCTAACCCGAATGCCTCCGTGCATTCGGGGTCTTCCTCCACCTGTAACTAGCTGGATGTCGCTATATGACTGAAATACTGTCGAAGCGACGGTAAACTCAGATAGTCAAGTCTGAGCGTTTTCTTAACAAGAAGCCGATGTGAATAAAATACTGATAAACCATTTAGAAAATAATTGGATCAGCTCCATTTCATGACAGGAATCCATTCATCTTTAAGGTAAAGTCCCTGTAATGGTTCCGCTACATTTCAGACCTCGTGGTCTTTCACGGAGATAAACAAGGTTTCCTAATGTTTCAGCAAGGTACCTTGGTAAAGTGGTCCAAGACGAAGCGGAATCATTTCAGGGACTTTACCTTAAATGGTCTATCAAATGGTTAAAATGACTTCAGTGCAGATGCAAGCATCCAATGACTTGAAGCTCTATAGGCACTTTTGCTCAAAATAGTATTATAAAGGCTTGTATTTACTACAAATTTCCATGATCACAATTTAGTGATGGTTTTATTACATTACAAGACAATATCCGAACTGTAACATACAGACACCTTACCAAGAGAGTAAGGTCACACTTAGAGGCTGCCAGTCAATGTCACATTTATAAATTGAATGCATAAAGCAATGCTTATAAACCTTGTTCGTGTGTGTGTGTGTGTGTGTGTGTGTGTGTCACATATTAGTGAGGTATGTACATGCTCATGTAACGGCGGCAACCACTTCTAACAAAATCCGCCGCAGTAGTTACCTCCCCTTACAGTTGTCGCTGTCCACTGCCACAACAAGTAGATTCGGCTGATATAGGACGGATTTAATTTATCACTTTTGCCTTTAGTTTTAAATATATCATATCAGTTTCGTTATATTTTACGAAAATAACATTCATTATTATGAGAAAAGTAAAAAATAAAATCACATAACATTCATTTATATAATTATGAGTGTTGGTCACATGGTTTCAACTTTCATCACGTGACTTGTGTGGTGGCAGTGGTTAAAGTAGCGTAGCGTGACATAACCGGTGCGCGGAGTTTGCACGTCTACATGTTGGACAACGTGAAACATACGCCCCAACTAAGTACGGCTACGAATACCTAAGACCGGTCCCGGCCGAGAGATTAGAGCGTCCACCCCGAAATCGGGAGGTCGTTGGTTCAATCCCCGGCCGCGACATACCAAAGTCGCAAAAAATGGTACTGTTATAGCTTTCTTGCTTGGCGCTCAGCATATAAGAGTAGATCTAGGACTGGTTGTCCTGGTGTCAGGATAATGTGACTGGGTGTTGTATCATGCCACATGTTTCAAGTAGATGACTGAAATACTGTCAGTGGAACGTTAAACCCAAAAAACAAACAAACAAATACTGTAATACATAAACAGTTTAGATTTCACAAGAAGATGTAATTCATACATTAATGCTACAATTATACCCTATAACAATACTAATTCTATGGTATTACATCATTTTTCCACCTAAACAAATCACTAAAATTCCAATTATCTCCGTCTATAAAATAAATACTGCCGAACAAATTTTTCTGTGAATATTTAGGTAAACAAACATAATTTAATTTCAAAAAATATTTACAATTTAAAGTCTGGCTTTCAAGACCTCATTCTACATACATCATTATAACGCACACGTTGTTAAATTCCTCAGCCTATATCCTAATAACTGCAGCAATGTATGGTGGTTGATTTCTGCCATGTCGTGTCTTCGCGGTGTCGAACTTCACCAGCACGCCGTTACGAAGCGCGACAGCGCGAAATTTACACTTTTGTCGTGCCCGCGCGCATGTTTGTCGCGATGTCGCGTTTCAAACGCGCGGACGCGACATCGCGACAAACTCAGTGCGAAGACACGACAATCAAAGGCGATAACGTTGGCGCCCTGTTTTTGTCGTGTCCGCGCGTTTGAACGTCGTGCTGTCGCGTCCGCGCGTCTAAGGGGCGAAGCACGAAACAACGACAAACTGCACTTGTCGTGTTCTCATACCGTTGCCTTCCGTTTCGCATTCGCAGAAATGTAACCTTACATGGTGAATTCCATATGAATAATATCCTTTAGTTTTCTTGTTGAATAATGCACATACATTTTTGATTGTAATGGTAATTTTGATCAACTGTCTAAACAGACAATTTTTGTTATGAAAATGTTCAAGATAAGCATAAGGTTCCGTATTCTACTGTACATAGGTTTAGTTCTTTTATCAACACAGATTTGATGATTAAAGCGTTTCTAGATGGAAGACAGCACACGAACATGCTTAAGATATATAAATAATACAATATTTAATCGTTAATCAACCAACCATTTCTGATGTAATGGCTTAGTCTTCCACGACTGAATCAATTAGGCCTATAGCTTATTTGTCTCAGTATTTAAGAGCAAGGCAATTGAGTGGTCTGTCATCGTAAGATATTTAGCCTATGATGCCAGTCTCAAATCTAATTCGTGATTACTTCTTTGCCGGATACTCCTATAATGAAATACTTATCATACTATATATACACGTATATATCTTTATTTCCGTCACATAAATGACGAGTATTAACATTGACAACAAACAGAACTATACAAAAAATAATAAAGAGAAAGAAAAATACATATTATAACAGAAGATGATTAAAAGTATACAGATTTATACAATAATGTCACAATTACAACGAAAATAAGACAATAAATACCATGATACCATGTCTCTATCGAAACGGAACATGGAGACAAAGAATAGGTCAATTAATAATGATTTTAATGATTGTACTGACGACCCGTTAGTATCCTTGGTCTTATTGTCTAATTAAACTTACGGTCTTCTATTTTACATATACATGTACACTTATATACCCTGATAAACGTTCAATTTACACTCGTATGTGTGCACATATATATACACATATATTTACATACGTTCACATTATAGGTATGCGTACACATATACATGTACTTATACATATACATACATGTACAATACTGTGATAGTTTAATTGACTTCCTACTTAGTACGAATCTATGCATTTTAAATGGCAGAAAACATGAAAGAAATGACTATACAAGCATCTCCGTAAGAGGATGTTCCGTTGTTGATTATTGTTTTGTACCCTACGAACACTTAAATAGGTATAACTCGTTTAATGTTATCCGTGCTACGGAACTAATTACGAATGCTGTCGGCATAGATCGATTAGAACGCAGCACCATACCGGATCATTCCGTCCTTACATGGAAAATTGAATTAATAAGAATATTGAACGAGAAAATGTATCAGCCTAGCAATACGTCACACTCGCCGGAACCCACCACAATATACGACAGAAATAATATACCCCAGGAGTTTATGTGCGAACCTGATACTATTACTTTATTAGAGGAGAAAATATATTTATTAGAAGCAAATCAAAACGAACAAACGTGCATAGATAATGTGTACAGTGACTTCACCAAAATCCTCAAAACGGAAATGAATAAACATTTGAAACCGAACATTAAATAGAAATTAGAACTCACTGGGAAAAAAAAAAAAGCGAAATATTTTGACCGGTTTGTCAACGTCGGAAAATGCAAATAAATCTCTTAAAATCTTGCAATAATAATAAATCACACGATTTCTGGAAATCGATAGGTAAAATAGGAGTGGGTTCGGAAAGAAATAAATTGATACCAATGGAGGTTACGCATGAAGATGGATCTTTTACAAATTCTGTTGAAACGGTTTTGTATAAGTGGAAACACGTGTTCGAATCCGTACTGAACTACGACAACACAAATGTTGACTATAATGATGACAATATACCGATTAACAAGGAAACACAGTATTACTCAAAAATACTGAATTCAGGCATTAGCTTATATGATGTGGAGAAAGCAGTCATGTCGTTAAATAAAAATAAGTCTCCAGGTTTTGATCAAATTCCGGCAGAAGTGATACAGTCAGTTCCATGTGTACACTTCCTTCATAGACTTTTCTGTGTTTGTTTCGAAACTGGCAAAATCCCAAATGACTGGAATTACGGTATAATCACGCCTGTGTTAAAAGACTCTACCACCGACAAACGGGATCCGGCTAACTACCGGGGTATCGCGGTCACTGGTGCGATCTATAAGGCTTACTGCGCTCTCCTGAACAATAGATTAACAAAATGGTCCGAAGATAACGCCTTGATCGCTGAGGAGCAAAATGGATTCCGCCGTAACAGAAGCACCATAGATCAACTATCAACTTTGACTAACATAGTTGAAAACCGTAAGAAAATCAAAAAATCTACTTTTGTGGCATATATTGACTTCTCGAAAGCATATGACAAAGTGAATCGGGGTATACTGTGGTCAAAATTAACTAAATTTGGTGTTAACGGGAAATTCTTAAAAGCTGTTCAATCGCTTTATGAAAATGTGAAATGCGCTGTTAAAGTGAACAATTATAGAACAGAGTGGTTTAGCCAGAATACGGGCTTGAAGCAGGGTTGTCTGCTATCCACGACATTGTTTAATTTTTTGTTGAATGATTTAAGTACCGTTTTAAATAATACAAACATAGGAATATGTGTTGATGACATGAAAATTAACCACCTATTTATTTTGATAGTCGATTCAGAAAATGATTTACAGCAACTATTGGACGCTCTATCATTATGGTGTAATAATAATCATATGTCAATTACTATTAATAAGAGCAAAATAATGCATTTTAGAAACAAATCTGTGTGCAAAACAAACCACATCTTTACATGTAACGACAAAGTACTCGAGTGTGTTACAGAATATAGGTATTTAGGCCTGGTGTTATCTGATTTCTTAGATTATAGCATCACAGCTAAGCATGTTGCCCAGTCAGCGACGAGAGCCCTGGGTCTTTTAATTGCAAAATTTAAAGCATTGGGGGGAATGCCTTATGAAGTTTATACAAAACTTTATGATAGTATGGTCTGGTCAACTATTAGTTATGGTGCCGCTGTGTGGGGAACCAGTGAATTCTCCTGTATAAACGCTGTTCATCACCGTGCATGCAGGTTTTTCCTCGGAGTCGGGAAATACGCGCCAAACGCAGGAGTCACCGGCGACATGGGCTGGCTACCGCCGATAGCCAGACAATGGAAGGCAGTGATATCCCATTGGTTCAGGTTACATAAGATGGACAAAAACAGACTTAACTACAACGTGTTTCAATGGGCTTTTTCACGAAAGCAAGCAACAAAAAACTGGTGCTATAGAATTAATTCGAAAGTGCCTCTGGACATATATAACATTTACAGTAATAAAGATCGAAAACTGATTATCGATAAATGTGTGACTGATTTATTTAAGAAGTATAAAAATGATTGGTCTCTACGTATTAATACTCAATCTCCCAATAGGGACGGAGGGAACAAACTAAGGACATACAAACTGTTTAAACATTTTTATGAAACTGAACACTATGTTATTAAAAATATTGTACCGAGAAATCACAGAAGTGCTTTAGCAAAATTCAGATGCGGTGTAGCACCTCTGAAAATAGAGACGGGCCGTTATCAAGGGTTGTCACCTTCTGAAAGATATTGTTTTAATTGTATAGACAAAGTGGAAGATGAATTTCATGTTTTAATAAAATGCCAACTGTACAAAGATATCAGACAGGACTTGTTTACTAAAATAATAGCAATTAATCCAGAGTTTGTCTTATATACTGATAATGCTAGGTTTTGTTATATCCTCTCAGATGATGAAATCGTTAAACACAGTGCCAAAGCTTGTCATGACATTCTAGTCACAAGAAAAAATACTCTGTATAGATAGGTTTTATTATGTATTATAGATTTTAGGTACCCATTATTAATTGCATGTTTTATGTTTTTAATCATTGTACTTCGGAGATCCATATGCTAAAGCTTTTAGTTTTATTAATGTCTGTATGTCTCTCATAACTCATATTGAGTGGTTTTGTGCATGTTTTTTATTACTTTTATCATATTTACTTTATTAATATGAGTATGTAATAACATGTACAAGAGTGAGACACAAATAAAATATCTGTTCTGTTCTGTTCTGTTCTGTACACATGTACACATGCGCATATAAAATTTCATATAAGTCAGATAAATGCAATGAACATGTCTGAAAACTGATATATCAAATGATCGTCATTGTAATCAGTGGCAGTTCGGCTTCAACATCTTGATGGTGCACATCTAATATAGTGTAACACAATTCAGGACGCGTTAAATTTGAAAGTACAGACCAGACTTTATATCCCATTGTATAAATGATCACTGACTGAAACGTATTCCTATGACAGTTACCTTTGTTACAGTCAAGAATCAAATATTCTGAAAAAGTACTTCTGCATGTGACATTACATTTGTATCATGAATCAACATTATATGCTGAATAAGCCAGTAGCTCAATAACAGATATATATATATATACAAGAGTTTTAGAAAATCGTTCAGCAAACTTCCAAATTGTATAAAACTGAAAATGATTTTGAACAAATCTAAAATGTTTAAAATTCTCAGCGGAAGTTCTAATATTCCAGTCCAGTATAAATGTATTCCCTATAGCATTCCTAGTCATAATTTTCCAGCTGTGTTTCGAAGGAAATATCCCATCCGATATGTAACGATAAAGTATCCT
The DNA here is from genome assembly GCA_021229015.1 of Solen grandis. Taxonomy (NCBI): domain Eukaryota; kingdom Metazoa; phylum Mollusca; class Bivalvia; order Adapedonta; family Solenidae; genus Solen; species Solen grandis. Next base: position 63,158,427 of record CM037783.1, on the reverse strand, counting down.
CCTAAGATTATATTTATCAAGTATAAAATATATATCTGGAAAGAAACCCATACTGATTTTTCCTACAGAAAAAAGAACTTAGTCTATATAAAAACACAGACTTTACAGCATATTCTGATTCTAATCTATAAAACTGACCCAGTAAGGTCAGTTTCTGGTATTCTTTTTCCTGTTCAATTGGTAAACAATTTATTAAGCTTAGGACACAGTCTGCATTTGTTTTTGTTGTCATGGCATCATATTCAGGTATGTGCAGATTTATTTTCCTTTTTAGCAAGTATATATGATTGCATTACATGCATATGATAATTACAGCAGAATAAATCTTGGATAATGCAAGTGGTTAGCCTTCGAAATATATATTTTAAAATGAAATTTAGTTAAAGTGCATTCCCAGTGCATATGTGTTAAGCTTCTGCGCATGCGAACCGGAAAGCCACGGCACGACAATATCACAAGTGCAGTTTGTCGTTGTTTCGTGATTCGCACGTTAGACGCGCGGACGCGACAGCACGAAGTTCAAACGCGCAAAAACGACAAAAAAAAAAGGCGCCAACGTTATTGCGTTTGATTGTCGTGTCTTCGCACTGAGTTTGTCGCGATGTCGCGTCCGCGCGTTTGAAACGCGACATCGCTACAAACTTGCGCGCGGGCACGACAAATGTGAATATTTCGCAACGTCGCGCATTGAAACGGCGCGTTTGTGAAGCGCGATCCCGCGAAGACACGACATGGCAGAAATGAGCCATCATAGAAATGCAATTACAATAGTATACATGTTTAAGGCTGGAAACAATCTAACAATCTACACACTGCATATCAAGAACAAATTCTAAGTTTCAATCACATAAACCCTACTTAAACGTAAAACAACAATATAAAATGTATTTACACATATTCCGTAATGTAAATTGGTTCAGTAAATATCAGACCACCAATGCTCCCCGATGGCTTCTTTTGTACATAAAAGTATTTATACTGATATGAACCATGTTTCCCCATTAAATTCCATGCATCTTGAGAATTTGCAAACAACTTTTTTCTACCGTGAATCATTATATATCTTGAGATGGCCTGATGAAAATGTCTTATTTAAAGAAACTATGGGTTTACACTTTAAAACCCTAAATAACTTTTCTATGATCCTTAAAACATGACAGATCAATTGAAATAACAATAAAAAAAGATTGTATCATATATACAAAACAAAAGATAATAAAAAGAACCTGTTCTTGTCCGCATATCAATAAATTTAAACACAGCCACTCTAGTGCCTCGTATGACAGCACGCTAAATTGAAGACCAAGACTATGCTACATTTTTTTTTTTTTTGGTTTACCGTCGCTGCGACAGTATTTCAATCATATGGCGACATCCAGCTGATTACAGGTTGAGAAAAACCCCGAATGCTCTGAGGCATCAAGCCAACTGTAAGGCTTCCTCACATGAAAATCCGAATGACCCTGCCGGGACTCGAACCCAAGCGGTGTGAGAATTAGTGAGTGTTAAAGCCAGCGACTATACCCTCAGTCATCAGCAAGCAAAGGTAAAGGTCGGAGGTCATCACAGTCAGCTCAGATGTCTACAAAGTCATAAGATCCCCTCAGTCAAAGGCCTCTACAACAAGTCCAGTATCGGGATGTCAGTCCAACAATCAGCATAAATGAATGTGGAAAATGAAAATCACTTTTACCAATATACTTCTGTCAATGACTCAGAGTTCAAAACTTAAAAAAATCGTAAACATTGCATATGTACCGGTATATGTGTATATATGGTATATATATTTATAAGTATACAGAGCCAGATCCAGGAGTTCAGGTTGGGGTTGGGGGCGCTATATTAAAAAATGAAAATGTAGGCAGTGACAATGCAAGCGGTTTGCCGCTTTGTCCGAGCCGTGAGAACAATGTAGTTCCGGTTGGATATGAGATCCGGGGGAACTCCTCTGTAACTTTATTTGAATTTAACCCTTTCCGCCATAGAGGAAACCATGAAAAGACCCATGCGAACAACATAAAACCAGATCAGCCTGCGAGTAACTCGCAGGCTGATCAGGTTTTATGTTGTTCGCTGCTCGTCAGTGGTCTGGAAATGAGGACTTTATAATTAAATTTGGTAGGTTTAACTGTGGTTTTCTGCAGATCAGGCTTTATGTGGTACCTATTGAGTGCGTCAAAATGAGTCTATATGAGGGAAAGGGTTAAAGCTTTATCATCAATCTTGATTTTCACCGCCGGGTGCCCCCGCCCCGAATCCGCCAGTGGTATATATACATTAAAAGTGAATGTATAGTGCGGGTATATAAATTGGTATGCATTTGTATACGCACATGAATATGTTATGATCTTTCTGAATTTCAATTGTAATATTACCAATTTTGATACTTCTGTTGTTGGTCCATGCTGTCAGGTGTTTCCTACGAGTTATAGACCATTTCACCAGAGGATCGGCAAAATCCGGTATAATTCGGTATTTAAATTGACCAATCAGTGACTAGGGAAATACTCAAGTGAATATTCATTGACGCGTCAGTATGGATAAGTTTTAAATTTGGCCATGTAGCCGCATAATCGATAAGCGAACAACCACCGTTATTTTTGTAAAATAATACTATGTAATATGTTTGAAATAAAATTAAATGATCAATTATTAGTATTAACTGATGTGAAAAAAATATATTCAAAATACGCATGTCTACTATCGTAATTAAGAAAAACTTAATGGATGGATTTAATGGACACATTTAATGGATATCTGATAACTTTCCCCTAAACTCCTAGGCCACGAGTTTTAAAACTTGGTTAAAGGACCTTGCAAATAGTCAGATTCATTAAAGCTCAGAAGAAAGGATTTGGAACATGTTTTTTGACCATAAAATATTCAGAATTTTAATTACATATCATCAACTTGAAAAATCAATGAAACCGAACTTTAAATGATACATAAATTACAGTATACCGTAGGAAGTGTATAAAACATTATACATTATACAATGTAGTTCCGGTTGGATATGAGATCCGGGGGAACTCCTCTGTAACTTTATTTGAATTTAACCCTTTCCCTCATAGAGGAAACCATGAAAAGACCCACGCGAACAACATAAAACCAGATCAGCCTGCGAGTAACTCGCAGGCTGATCAGGTTTTATGCTGTTCGCTGCTCCTCAGTGGTCTGGAAATGAGGACTTTATAATTAAATTTGGTAAGGTTTAACTGTGGTTTTCTGCAGATCAGGCTTTATGTGGTACCTATTGAGTGCGTCAAAATGAGTCTATATGAGGGAAAGGGTTAAAGCTTTATCATCAATCTTGATTTTCACCGCCGGGTGCCCCCGCCCCGAATCCGCCAGTGGTATATATACATTAAAAGTGAATGTATAGTGCGGGTATATAAATTGGTATGCATTTGTATACGCACATGAATATGTTATGATCTTTCTGAATTTCAATTGTAATATTACCAATTTTGATACTTCTGTTGTTGGTCCATGCTGTCAGGTGTTTCCTACGAGTTATAGACCATTTCACCAGAGGATCGGCAAAATCCGGTATAATTCGGTATTTAAATTGACCAATCAGTGACTAGGGAAATACTCAAGTGAATATTCATTGACGCGTCAGTATGGATAAGTTTTAAATTTGGCCATGTAGCCGCATAATCGATAAGCGAACAACCACCGTTATTTTTGTAAAATAATACTATGTAATATGTTTGAAATAAAATTAAATGATCAATTATTAGTATTAACTGATGTGAAAAAAATATATTCAAAATACGCATGTCTACTATCGTAATTAAGAAAAACTTAATGGATGGATTTAATGGACACATTTAATGGATATCTGATAACTTTCCCCTAAACTCCTAGGCCACGAGTTTTAAAACTTGGTTAAAGGACCTTGCAAATAGTCAGATTCATTAAAGCTCAGAAGAAAGGATTTGGAACATGTTTTTTGACCATAAAATATTCAGAATTTTAATTACATATCATCAACTTGAAAAATCAATGAAACCGAACTTTAAATGATACATAAATTACAGTATACCGTAGGAAGTGTATAAAACATTATACATTTCACGCCATATCGGACATGTCTTATTGACGGTCCCATGCCCAATATGCGGTCAAAATATGTAAGTTGATTATGATAAAGTGCCTGAAATGTGTAGATTTGACTTGACTATTTGAGTTTACCGTCGCCTCGACAGTATTTCAGTCATATAGAGACGTCCAGCTAATTACAGGTGGAGGAAGACCCCGAATGCACGGAGACATCCGGGTAGAACCACCGACCTACCGCAAGCCAGCTGGAAGGCGGGTAATTTTAATTGAACATTGTAGTATATATATATATATATCACCACGCTACGCTACTTTACTGTACTTATCTAGGGTATTAATAACTATCGGTAAGATAGTAAAATCCGGGAATTGTACGAAAATAGCGTACCAAATAAAAACTTTTTTGGTTATCAGTGTCCTTGTTGTTGATGATGATGATTTTTTATATTGACATTAACACCGCTTTAGTAGCTTACTGTCATGAATTTTGATACATTTTTCAAATCCTAACTCTTGCAATAATTATATAAACAGGGAATTAATAGATAACAGATATAAATTAAAGCACTCAGAGCACTATAAGAAGCGAAAGTTAAAATGTGTGAATAATAAAGTCAATCCCTTTAAAAATCAGGGAAGTTAAATCTTATTTAAACAGAAGGTAAGATAGATTATTTTATTTATTCGTCTCTGTCAAATTAAACAAAAATGGATAAGGAATAGTGGTTCTAAGTATTGATCCTCTCAATAGCTTTAATATTTCATGAATTTGCTGCAGACAGAAAATTTTAATAGAAAAGCAAGAAAATGGGACAAGATAAAGTTATTGTTCTACGTCACTTCACATCCTTCCTATGTGTAAAGAATGATATCCATGCCTTCAATAGCTTTTAAAATATGTTCTAGAAAAAACATAATTTCACCATACAAGTAAGTAATAGAGATGAAACAATGTAGAGTTATTGTTCTTGGGGTAAGTTAAGATTGACCATTGTATAAAGTATAAACTCAATCCCTAAAATAATTTCTGAGTTGTGACTAGAGAAACTACAGTCATTTAAGACTCTAACAAGAAAAGATTAAAAACAAAATGTTTCAATTGACGGCTTACATTAAACATACTGTCCCCCTCTCATTTCTACGGTTTTGACCTTTCAACCAAACCTGTTTAGCAGGACCCTCATATTAGAAAAATCGACCTCTCTATAAAAAATTATATACAGAGAGGTCTTTTTTTTTTTTTGTTTGTTGTTGTTTTTTACTGAATATCAGGGTCTTGTGGTCTATGGTTTAAATCAAAAGGTTAACAAATGCAAAATAATTGAAGCATAAAAAACTAGAATTGAAAAATTCTAAATATATAACCCAAAAATATAAAAAAGTATTTAAAAAAAGTATAAAAAAAACGGTCTCAGCCAATCTCATTAAAATCATATATCCTAATTTGCGCTCCTCTACTATCCGCGATTAGAATCTGACAACATCGCATAGGGGGTCATGTCAGATTGATCTTTTAAGTAATCTATATACATAAACAAGTGCTCGATTTTAAACCAATTAAATGAAGCATAAATAAAAATGTTCAGCTTGATCGGGACTCGAACCCCCCACCCCGTTACCGATGACTTGTCACTGGTGACGACAATTTATTTACTTATGAAATAATTAAACTGGAGTAATTGATAGGTGTAAAAGAAGACATAATTTTAAAATAAGAAATAAGAAATTTGAGAGAACTGATTCGTCTCGGTTAGTTTCAAAGGAATTTAAACCATGGTAAAAACCAAAACAGTGCCGTGATGGTTTAGAAGAAAAGTAGGCTTTGCGATATAACAATTAAACGAAAGAATGTCTCCATACTTATTTCGCTACCATATAAATCACATTTATGTCATCAAATAAGAGAAGCCCGACGACTTTTGCTAAGGCGATACGAGTCGAAATGTCGTTTATAATCAAAAGAATTTCGATACGTGTGAAAACAATATCGTCTATCATTTTCATAAACCTTATTCCCTGTTGATATCTTGACATCCACATGGAGATCAGCACGTAGGCAATTTAAAGGAAAAAAAAACATTTATCAAAGACCTATAAAGCAAAGATAGGAAACTCCTTTAACAGACAGAGGAAAATATTATTTTGTCACGCGGCTGGTCACTGAATTTTGCTATATAGAAAAATCACAGAGAAAAAAAAATAACTTCTAATAAATGTATCATTTTTCTAGTTCACGAAAATATTTTCAGTTTAATTAATTTTGAAAATTCATTATTTTTTTTAATTTAAATTCAACCATGGTAGCAGAAGTACGAAAGCCTATTGAGCGTTTATTCGCGAAAGTTTCGCGTTAATTCGCGAAAGTATCGCGTTAATTCGCGGAAGTTTCGCGTTATAACGCGAAAATATCGCGTTTATTCGCGAAAAAAATTTTTTTTTTTCCAACCAAAATGAGCTCAATAGGCTTTCGTAATACGAAAGCCTATTGAGCTAATTTTGGTTGGAATTTTTTTTTTTCGCGAATAAACGCGATATTTTCGCGTTATAACGCGAAACTTCCGCGAATTAACGCGATACTTTCGCGTTATAACGCGAAACTTTCGCGAATTAACGCGAAACTTTCGCGAATTAACGCGAAACTTTCGCGAATTAACGCGATTTTTTCGCGTTATAACGTGAAACTTTCGCGAATTAACGCGATACTTTCGCGAATTAACGCGAAACTTTCGCGAATAAACGCGATATTTTCGCGTTATAACGCGATACTTTCGCGAATTAACGCGAAATTTTCAGGTGTGTGAAGTTAGCGCGTAGATCGAAGATCGTAAATCAACAAATAATTTTTTTGTGCCGGGCTGGATCCAAGATCGTAGCTCAACCATTCAAATAAACCAAAATAAATGGTTGAGCTGGGTTGTAGATCGTAGCTCAACCATTCAAATGAACCAAAATAAATGATTGACCTGGATCGTAGATCGTAGCTCAACAATTCAAATAAACCAAAATAAATGGTTGAGCTGGGTCGTAGATCGTAGCTCAACCATTGAAACTGTTCAAAGAATGGTCGAGCTAGGTCGTAGATCGTAGCTCAACCATTCAAATAAACCAAAAAAAAAAATGGTTGAGCTGGGTCGTAGATCGTAGCTCAACCATTGAAAATGTACATAGAATGGTTGAGCTTGGTCGTAGATCGTATTTGTCATGAAAATTATAGTTGTCTGAAATTTGTAGTCGCCGTCGGTAATTTTGTACTCGTCTGGAAAAATGACATTTTCGGGAAAAATTATCTGTCGGGATCTGTTTATTTAAAAATTTTTAATTTGTCTTTTTTGTCGGGATTTTAAAGAGGTGTGTGCGCGTAGATCGTAGATCGTAAATCAACACTATAACTAATTTTCTTTGTCGACCTGGGTCGTAGATCGTAGCTCAACCATTAAAATAAACCAATATAAATGGTTGAGCTGGGTCGTAGATCGTAGCTCAACCATTCAAATAAACCATTATAAATGGTTGAGCTGGATCGTAGATCGTAGCTCGACCATTGAAAACTTTCATGGAATGGTTGAGCTGGGTCGTAGATCGTAGCTCAACCATTGAAATAAACCAAAATAAATGGTTGAGCTGGATCGTAGATCGTAGCTCGACCACTGAAAATTTTCATGGAATGGTTGAGCTGGGTCGTAGATCGTAGCTCAACCATTCAAATAAACCAATATAAATGGTTGAGCTGGATCGTAGATCGTAGCTCAACCATCGAAATAAACCAAAATAAATGGTTGAGCTGGAGTAGATCGTACGACACTGAATTTTCATGGAATGATAATCCGACGAAAAAGATTACGCGACTTTTTTCCGATTGATACAATTTTCCGACGAGTACAATAATCCCGACGAAGATAAAAATATTAACAAAATACAATTTTAAAAAAATTCCCTTTTTCCCAACAGAAAATTTCCCGACGGAATCTTTTCCGACGAATGAGATATTACCGACAAGTACAAAGATTTTCGAGTAATTTTTTCCCGAAAAATTTTTTTTTTTTTTTTTAATTTTCCGAAAAGTACAATAATCCCGACAAAAAAGACAAATATATAACTAGTTTACGACTAATACTAAACAAAAAGCGACAGATAATTTTTCCCGACAAGTTCATTTTTCCAGACGAGTACAAAATTACCGACGACGACTAAAATACGATCTACGATCCAGATCAACCATTAATCTTGGTTTATTTCAATGGTTGAGCTACGATCTACGACCCAGCTCAACCATTCCATGAACATTTTCAATGGTTAAGCTACGATCTACGATCCAGCTCAACCATTTATTTTGGTTTATTTGAATGGTTGAGCTACAATCTACGACCCAGCTCAACCATTTATAATGGTTTATTTGAATGGTTGAGCTACGATCTACGACCCAGCTCAACAATTCTATGAAAGTTTTCAATGGTCGAGCTACGATCTACGATCCAGCTCAACCATTCCATCAACATTTTCAATGGTTGAGCTACGATCTACGATCCAGCTCAACCAACTATATTGGTTTATTTCAATGGTTGAGCTACAATCTACGACCCAGCTCAACCATTCCGTGAACTTTTTCAATGGTTGAGCTACGATCTACGATCCAGCTCAACCATTTATTTTGGTTTATTTCAATGGTTGAGCTACGATCTACGACCCAGATCGACAAAGAAAATTAGTTATAGTTTCGATCTACGATCTACGCGCTAACTTCACACACCTGAAATTTTCGCGTTTATTCGCGAAAGTTACGCGTTTATTCGCGAAACTATCGCGTTTATTCGCGAAATTATCGCGTTTATTCGCGAACGTTTCGCGATAATTCGCGAAAATTTCGCGTTTATTCGCGAAAGTATCGCGTTAATTCGCGAAAGTATCGCGTTAATACGCGAAGGTTTTCTCGTTATATCGCGAAAATATCGCGTTTATTCAAGAAATTATCGCGTTTATTCGCGAACGTTTCGCGATAATTCGCGAAAATATCGCGTTACTTCGCGAAAATATCGCGTTTATTCGCGAAAAAAAAAAAAAATTCCAACCAAAATGAGCTCAATAGGCTTTCGTATATATTCTAATTGACCAGTGAATTCACTTGAATGAAACCGAATATAGGTAGTTCCGGCAGTTGCAAAACGCGAATGGAACATGAAAAACATGAAAACTTTCTCTCTCTCTCTCTCAAGAAAACTCTCTCTCTCTCTCTCTCTCATTTTAAACACAATCTGTACTATTAACAATGTCGCAGATGTGGAAAAAAAAAAAAAACGAAAAAAAAAATAAAAAAAACGCGGTTTCTCACTGTTGGTCTCAATTCCTTTTTCTGCTGTTACCATGACATATGATATATGATATTTGACACATTCAGCATTTAGCCCCTGTGGTAATAATAATAAATGATGGAGGAGCGATGGCTGTGGACACACTTTTCAGTGTTCCCCGCCTATCTAGATACCTAAGGCTGGTTCATCCAGACAGTGATTAAGGGGCTTCGCCAAACTCCACGCATTAGTTACCTTCTCTTACAGTTGTAGATAACCACTGCCATCACAAGTAAAATTAATAGAATTGAGCTAATTTTTCTTTTTTCGAAAAAAAATTATTTTACTGCGAGTGTCATTTCTCTAAGTATGTTTTCTTAAATAAACATCATGTCATTTCTCTAAGTATGTTTTCTTAAATAAACATCAAATATCACCTCGTGGTAAAAAAATGAATCATTTTAAAAAATGTTTTTGTTGTTGTGACAGCAGACGGAGATGCCATTTTGTAAGTTTACCATCATCACGTGACATTTGTGACGGCAGTGATTTTTTTTTGATTTTTTTTTTTTTGCCTGCAAGGGAGATCACTGTGTGGAGTTTGGGGCTTCGCGTGTATCGGTGATATACACCAGGCACGTTAAAAAACCAGGGGGTCTACTCGGAACGTGCTAGGGTAGCACACTTCCTTGTATCCGCATCTGGTTCTATGTGTAGATGCACCAGTCTAGAGGTGCTAAGGGAGGGCAACCTTAACAGAAAAATCCAAGAGAACCGAAGTCAGAGATTCTTAAAGGCGTTCTCTGTCAAAAACCGTAGCACCATATACAATACGCCTGAGCGCGTATTGGTACGTGAACTGCGAGATTCCCAAATGATTGGCAGTGAAATTTGCCTCAAAGAGACGATTTGACGCACACAAACGTTAGGTTCATATCTCTAAGGTCAAGGTCAAACTTAAAGGTGAAATAGATATCTGTGTCCGGTCCATATCCCAAAGCTGTAATAAAGACGCGGGCTCCACGTGTTGCCCTTGGGCATCTAGTTCAAACTAAAAGTGGGTGAAAGCCTAGCTGTAAATAAACCTGACTGTCAATCTCTTTTATCTGCTATGGACATGTAACACACGGAATGACCGGTCCTGGTGACTGAGTGGTCAGAAGGTCCGCCTCGTAACTGGGAGGTCGTGGTTTCGAACCCGCGTCGCGACATACCTG
>CM037783.1:63101330-63147760 GCA_021229015.1 Solen grandis | reverse complement strand
AATCATGTAAGTGAATTTATCAGGGTAGACATCAATCCCCCCCTCCACAAAAGTTTTTACAGGGCAGACAAAACAACCCTCCTGAATTTGTCACGGCAGACAAAACCCTGTTGTTCAAATTATTAGTCAGATTATACCTTTTATCTCTTACATGAACTTTTTTTTTCATTGTGTATGTAATTCATGGTGATGTATAGTGGCCTACATGACTTCATGAAGCAGATGCACGAAACAATGCTTCATACGCATATCACATGTGGCAAGAGAGTTATGGCCTAGATAAGAAGTTGCTAATGAGGACGTGGATGCTGATGAACAGGTGACCACAATAGCTCGGACGATTCTATGAATACCTGTAGATGTGTTAAAAGTCTAACCTGAATGCAACTGGATGAAGTTGGTAACAAGAGGGCCAAGATGGCCCTTGGTCGCTCACCTGAGAAAGATGATTGCTTAAGAAATAAAGATGCTTGAGTGTAAAAGTGAAATCTGGCTTTTTTTATGGTGAAATGGGCATAACTCCTAAATTTACAAGTCAATATCAGTTATAATTGAACCCGATTGTGAGATTATGGGCATTAACAATGTCATAAAGTTTGAAGATGATTGCTAAAAAAAGGAAGATGCTAGAGTGTAAACAACGTGAAATATGGCTTTTTTTTATATTAAAAGGGGCATAACTCCTGACCAAATTGACGGATCTCAGCCATAATCGAACTCAATCGAAACCTTATGGTCATTAACAATGTCATAAAGTTTGAAGATGATTGCTAAAAAAAGGAAGATGCTAGAGTGTAAACAAGTGAAATTGGCTTTTTTTTATATTAAAAGGGGCTAACTCCTGACCTAATCAACTGATCTCAGTCATAATCAAACTCAATCGAGACCTTATGGTCATAAGCATTGCCATAAAGTTTGAAGATGATTGCTCAAAAGATGAAGATGCTAGAGTGTAAACAATGTGAAATATGGCATTTTTTGAATATTAAAAGGGGCATAACTCCTGACCTAATTGATGAATGTCAGCCATAATCGAACTCAATCGAAACCTTATGGTCACAAGCATTGTCATAAAGTTTGAAGATGATTGCTCAAAAGATGAAGATGCTAGAGTGTAAACAAAGTGATTTCTGGCATTTTTTTATATTAAAAGGGGCTTAACTCCTGACCTAATCAACTGATCTCAGTCATAATCAAACTCAATCGAGATTTTATGGTCATAAACATTGATATAAAGTTTGAAGATAATTGCTCATGAAATGAAGATGCTAGAGTGCAAACAATGTGAAATCTGGCTTTATTGAATTTTAAAAGGGGCATAACTCCTGACCTAATGTTCCGATATCAGCCATAATCGAACTTGGCCGAGATTTTATGGTCATAAACATTGATATAAAGTTTGAAGATAATTGCTCATGAAATGAAGATGCTAGAGTGCAAACAATGTGAAATCTGGCTTTTTTTATATTAAAAGGGGCATAACTCCTGACCTAATTGATGAATGTCAGCCATAATCGAACTCAATCGAAACCTTATGGTCATAAGCATTGCCATTAAGTTTGAAGACGATTGCTCAAAAGATGAAGATGCTAGAGTGTAAACAACTTGAAATATGGCATTTTTTGAATATTAAAAGGGGCATAACTCCTGACCTAATGGTACGATATCAGCCACAATCGAACTTGGTCGTGATTTTATGGTTATAAACATTGATATAAAGTTTGAAGATAATTGCTCATGAAATGAAGATGCTAGAGTGCAAACAATGTGAAATCTGGCTTTTTTTGAATATTAAAAGGGGCATAACTCCTGACCTAATGTTCCGATATCAGCCATAATCGAACTTGGCCGAGATTTTATGGTCATAAACATTGATATAAAGTTTGAAGATAATTGCTCATGAAATGAAGATGCTAGAGTGCAAACAATGTGAAATCTGGCTTTATTGAATTTTAAAAGGGGCATAACTCCTGACCTAATGTTCCGATATCAGCCATAATCGAACGATTTTATGGTCATAAACATTGATATAAAGTTTGAAGATAATTGCTCATGAAATGAAGATGCTAGAGTGCAAACAATGTGAAATCTGGCTTTTTTTAATTTTAAAAGGGGCATAACTCCTGACCTAATGTTCCGATATCAGCCATAATCGAACTTGGCCGAGATTTTATGGTCATAAACATTGATTTAAAATTTTAAGATAATTGCTCATGAAATGAAGATGCTAGAGTGCAAACAATGTGAAATCTGGCTTTTTTGAATTTTAAAAGGGGCATAACTCCTGACCTAATGTTCCGATATCAGCCATAATCGAACTTGGCCGAGATTTTATGGTCATAAACATTGTTTTAAAGTTTGAAGATAATTGCTCATAAAATGAAGATGCTAGAGTGCAAACGAACAAATTGTGGACGACGGACGACGGACGGACGGACGGACGGACGGACGGACGGACATTCATTGATCCTAAAAGCTCATCCTGAGCACACGTGCTCAGGTGAGCTAAAAAAAAGAGAAGAAAATCAAATTTGGCCCTGTAATTAGTGCAGATCCTTTACATCAAGAAATTGATGAATTAGGAGCTTTTTGTCTGATCATCATAACATAAATTATGTTTAAACACTTTGTCTTCTGAGGGAACTGTCCCTGACTGCTATACATACTCAAGGAATCCAAAGTCGATAGCGGAATGTTTAGCCTGAACCAGTCCCCACAATCCCCAGAACAGATGACCAGCCTGTAAACAGAAACATAATGTTCAAATGACCAGCCTGCAAACAGAAACATAATGTTCATATGACCAGCCTGTAAACAGAAACATAATGTTCATATGACCAGCCTGTAAACAGAAACATAATGTTCATATGACCAGCCTGTAAACAGAAACATAATGTTCATATGACCAGCCTGTAAACAGAAACATAATGTTCATATGACCAGCCTGTAAACAGAAACATAATGTTCATATGACCAGCCTGTAAACAGAAACATAATGTTCATATGACCAGCCTGCAAACAGAAACATAATGTTCATATGACCAGCCTGCAAACAGAAACATAATGTTCAAATGACCAGCCTGCAAACAGAAACATAATGTTCATATGACCAGCCTGCAAACAGAAACATAATGTTCAATGACCAGCCTGAAACAGAAACATAATGTTCATATGACCAGCCTGAAACAGAACATAAGTTCATATGACCAGCCTGTAAACAGAAACATAATGTTCATATGACCAGCCTGCAAACAGAAACATAATGTTCATATGACCAGCCTGCAAACAGAAACATAATGTTCATATGACCAGCCTGCAAACAGAAACATAATTTTCATATGACCAGCCTGTAAACAGAAACATAATTTTCATATTGTTTACTTTTTAATGAAAGGGCCATATTATCACAATAGTTTAGTTTTACATATAAAAACTTAACACTGATGGTGATTACTACCAGGGTGATGTGGTCCAGCACTAGTGTTCACTGACTGACATGACGATTTTAAGTTGGATCCCATCTAGGGACAAAAACATTTTCAAACTCACCCTAGACACAAATTTCACAATCGAGGAACCATCCAGAAAGATAAGCAAGAGTTGTAAACAAGAAGGCCATGGAATCGCTCATCTGAGAACCAGGTATTAGTGGGTGGAAAAGAAAAATATATATCTTATGAAATTATGGAAAATAAGATTTGCCCCCTGCCAGCCATATTTTTAGACAGATCAAAATAATTTTAACAGTAGAGAGTGGCCCAAGGAACATCTGTGCTGATTTTTCAAATTTGTACTATATGCATATAAGGAAAACAGGCTCCGTCCCCTGACGGCCATGTTTTTTTACCAATCCAAGTAAGTTTTATGATCATGATAGAAAGTGACCCAAGGATCATCTGTGCAAAAAATCTTTGAAATCCGGCTAGTACTTTAGAAAAGAAGATTTTTCAATTTTTTTCTAAATACATATAAGGAAAACAGGCTCCGCCCTCTATAATGGATCCTTTTAATTCTAACAATCTTGGCAGCAAGTCACGCAAGAATTATCTGAGCCAAAATCTTTGAAATCCACTGAGAACTTTTGGACAAGAATAATTTTCAAATTGAACTATATACATATAAGGAAAACAGGCTCCGCCCCTTGGTGACCATATATTTCAACCAATCCAAACAATTTTTACAAGAAGATTTTTCAAATTTGTACTTCATGTGCATAAGGAAAAGGGGCGTGTCCCCTGGCGGCCATGTTTTTTGACCAATCCAAATAATTTTAATACAAATAATTTTAACTATCTTGGTAGAAAGTAACCTAAGGAACATCTGTGAAAAATATTTTAAAATCCAGCCAGTATATATATATATATATATATATTTAAGGAAAATGGGCTCCACCCCCCTGGCAGCCATGTTTTTCAATGGATCAAAATAATTTGAACAATTTTGGTAGGGTGACCAAAGGAACATCTATGCAAAAATATTTAATATCCAGCAAGAACTTTTGGAGAAGATTTCTGAAATTTTCATATTTTTAGCTCACCTGAGCACTTGTGCTCTGGGTGAGCTTTTGTGATCGCCTTTTTGTCTGTCATCCATCATGCGTCGTCTGTCCTCAACAATTACTTGTGAACACTCTTGAGGCCACAGTCTTCATGAAACTTGGCCAGGATGTTTGTCTACATGATATCTTGGATGAGTTCGAAATTGGGTAATGTGGGGTCAAAAACTAGGTCACCAGGTCAAATCTTAGAAAAACCTTGTGATCACTCTAGAGGCCACAGTTTTGGCCCAATCTTCATGAAACTTGGTCAGGATGTTTGTCTACATAATATCTGGGATGAGTTCGAAATTGGGTAATGTGGGGTCAAAACTAGGTCACCAGGTCAAATTTTTGAAAAACATTGTGAACACTCCAGAGGCCACAGTTTTAGCCCAATGTTCATGAAATTGTCAGGATGTTTGTTACATATATTGGATGGTTCGAAATTGGGTTGTGGGGTCAAAAACTAGGTCACAAGGTCAACTCTTAGAAAAACCTTGTGAACACTCTAGAGGCAATAGTTTTGGCCCAATCTTCATGAAACCTGGTCAGGATGTTTGGAGTAAAAACGTGTGAACACTCTAGAGGCCTACATTTTTGTCCAGTCTTCATTAATTTGATAAGAATGATGGCTGAATGAATTCCCAGTTGAGTGCAAATTCAGGTAGGATCAAAATCTAGGTCACTTAGTCAAATGTTAGAAAAACACTTTAGATGCCACATTTTTTTGTCATTATGCCTTACACAGCAATCTTACTCAGGTGAGCGACACAGGGCCATCTTGGCCCTCTTGTTTCCCCTTTTAGCTGCCATAGAAACCAGATTTTAGCATAGAATGCAACTCTTTGAACAACTTTGGAAGAGGACCACCAAAGGAACATTTATTGTAAAGTTTTATGAAGGATGACTGACATTCATCAGTAACAATATCTCACTTTGTGCACGTTGTGCTCAGGTGAGATAAAAATACAAAGAAATAATCAATTTTAAATTCATACCCTCAATACAGCAAGAAGAGGGCCATTATGGCACTAGAACGCTCACCATAGTACTATCAGCTTAATTAAATACTTCAGTTTCACCTTGATTAAAATTTCAGATACGAACAATTTAAAAGTTTCTAAACAGACTAATTAAGAAAACCAGCCAACCATCTGCAGGACTCATTTTTGAGGGGATCAAATTATGTAATGAAAGTATAGGACCATGGGCTTATCATAGGTTCAAAACAGAATTTAATTCTGTGCATTGGTCTCAGAGGGGGAGAAATATTATTGGTTTGAGAAGAGAACAAAAAGAGCTAGTGCTACAGTTATAGGCACCTTAACAGTGACTTCACACAGACCTAATACTATGTTGTATACATGTAAATAATGTATTTCATTTTAACAGCTTTGACTGGCTGTATGATTACTCATCTGGTGTGTTGTAATTTTTATGCAAACAATGTCACATGCATGTCTCCATTATTTTAATATAGAACAGAAAAGTAAGCAATTTAAAAGAACTACATATACACATAAAATAAATTGGTAGCACATTTTAACTTCATACAACTTAATAGAAAGTTCACTTCAGGTAATGCATTTGATAAATTTGATGCTTTGTCTGATTCTTATCCCAACTTTTGAACAAGTGGGCACATGTAGCCATCCACCATGGCATGGATAGTGTACAGCTGGTAGAAGTATGTTGGTGATGAATAGAATGTTCCATCCATATACCATGTTTCTGCAGCTGCCAGTTCAGTCAGATTGTTGGTGGTTGCGAATATCAGGAGTCGATCATTGTCGACATTGTCTGCCAGTAAGAATCTCTCCCCGGACAGAGTTTCAGTCCACTTGCCATCTAGGTTGACATCCTCCCTTCTTTTAGGAAGCACTGGTCGGGTTTTGGAGCGGTGCCTGTACAGACTAGCCTTAGTAGAGTAATATGTTGGTAGTTTTACAATGACATCTTCTGTATCCCATTCAACAGACCGAGTATCTGCAAGCATGTCATTGAATATAGATGGTACTGGCTCCGTGGACTGTTTTACTTTATTCCGGACTGTACTCATGATTTCTGCTGCTGTGATAGAGGCTTCATCCCGTGGGTGGTTGTGTTCTCCGGAGATCTTCGATAGTGTATCATTCTTAGTGTTGACTTTGGCATTACAGGTTCTGTTTACGCAGTACCAGTATCTTGATTCATTCTTCTTTGTCTTCAGGCTGAACATGTAACCGTTGTGTACCAAGGTTCGGGTCCCCCTGCTATTTTCTATAAAACGTATATCTACCAGTGCATTTGCCATCTTTGAGGTTATGATTATGTTAAGCAGATCTAGAATATATATACTCTTCGTGTACAATATAAAACAGTTTGTTATAAATTATATGATTCATTGCTGATTATAATTATTGACCAGTGCAATTAAATATAATACTTATTTTAATGCTTTTTTTAAATAATTAATTTCATTAAAATAACTGGTTATCATTTTTGTTTGCTAAAACTGCGTGACTTGTGTTCATATGTTAATTATGATAATTAAATATCTAAACACCAGTTATATCAAATTAAACTAATGATATTCGTAAACATTTAATGTGGCTTCTGTTACTTTTTTGAACAGTATAGAAAATCCAGGTAAGACAGAGGTGTGAACAGTAGATGAAGAAGGTGTGAAATCTAAAAGTTGGGAAAGTGAGACTAAACCTGATAGTTATCGGCAGTGTGAGACAGTTATCAGCACCTTTAATTGTTAACAATAATTAGTGTCTTAATTAAGGTAGGTGTGTGTTTTTGGTGATTTTAATATGCATTGGTAAGTTTAGTTATCTTGTCTTCTGCTGTATTGAACAACTTTTTTCTTTCTAGAAACTTGTATTCTTGGAGGGTCATATTGTACTCATCCGTGTACATCTTTTCTTCTTATTTTTTTCTGTTATCATTTTCTTAAGCATGGGATTCCTAAGAACTCAAAATGTCTCCCTAACAATTAAACTGGCCAGTAAAGTCATTATTCTAAGACATATAAAAGGATTAATTTAGTTTCATCATACTGTTATGTATACGTTCATATGTGTCAATAACTCACATACTTAAGATTCATGCTTCAATTATCAGCACTCAATAATATAACAAGAGCTGTCAGAGGACAGCACGCTCGACTATTCAAAATGCTTGTTGGTAAATCAAATGAAATCTATTTCAATTCTTGCCCTTCACATACCCTGTACATAATAACAGTCAAAAATGATATACCTTGATAGTCTGATACCCCTTAATATTTTTATGTCTGAAATCAATCCCATGCCTAGTTACTGAGACATAAGCACAATAACACTGTGCATGCAAAACTTTAACCAAAAATCCAAGTTAGAAAAGGGCCATAATTTGTACAAAATTCAGTCCAAAAGTTATCCTCCTAGTCTGATGCCCCTGAAGACACTCCTTAACTTTCTAGTCAATTCCACAAGCAATTTCTGAGATATAAGCTGGATAGTAGCTTGAATGCAAAAATTTAACCAAATTCTAAGTTAAAAGGGTGTCATAATTTTTAATATATTCCATCAAGTGTTATCTTCCTTTATAGTATGATACCCCTAAACATGTTAAAGATGTTTAAAATCAATAGCATGCCTGGATACTGAGATATAAGCATGAAAGTAACTTGCATGCAAAACTTTAACCAAAATTTCTAAGTTAAAAAGGGCAATAATTTGTAACATACTCTATCAAGAGTTATCTACCATGAAAGTATAATACCCCTAAACATATTAAAGATGTTTCAAATCAATTCCATGCCTGGATACTGAGATATTAGCATGAAAGTAATTTGCATGCAAAACCCAAATATAAAGATGTTTCAAATCAATCCATGCCTGGATACTGAGATATTAGCATGAAAGTACCTTGCATGCAAAACTTTAACCATAATTTCTAAGTTAACAAGAGGGCCATGATGGCCCTGAATCGCTCACCTGAGTACCATTGCTTCAACTGATGTCAAGGTTTTTAAACAGACAAGGATTCTGATATAACTTAATCTAAAACACTTTACCCCTGACAATACTACACACCAAATATCTAAGCAATGGGCCATATGGTTTCAGAGAAGACTTGGGCGCAGGGTCATTTATCACCGTAGGGCCAAGACTTTGAAAGTCTTTGTAATGAACCATCAGATGCTACTACATACCAAAAATCTTAGCTCTAGGCCTTATTGATTCATAGAAGAAGATTTTTTAAGATTTTCCTATTTAACTCTATGTAAAACAAGTGACCCCTGGTGTGGGGTCATTTATGACCATTGGGCTATGATTTGTACAATCTTGGTAGTGGCCCATAAGATGATGCTACATACCAAATATCTAACCTCTAGGCATTATGGATTCATAGAAGATTTTTTTAGATTTTCCTATATAACTCTGTGTAAAACAAGTGACCCCTGGTGCGGGGTCATTTATCACCATAGGGCTATGATTTGTACAATCTTGGTAGTGGCCCATAAGATGATGCTTCATACCAAATATCTAAGCTCAAGGCCTCATGCATTCATGGAAGAAGATTTTTTAAGGTTTTCCTATATAACTCTATGTAAAACAAGTGACCCCTGGTGCGGGGTCATTTATCACCATAGGGCTATGATTTGTACAATCTTGGTAGTGGCCCATAAGATGATGCTACATACCAAATATCTAAGCTCTAGGCCTTGAGTTTGCAGAAGAAGATTTTCAAAGTTTGCGTTTTTAAATCTATTTTGCCCTGTGACCTAATTATGCAATGGACCAGAACCATTTATCAACATTAGTAGAGCTCATCCAAGGAACATTCCTGCAAAATATTTTCAAATTGGCCAAGCCGTTTAAAGAAGGAATGGGGTTTCAACGCAATTGTTGACGCACGGACGACGGACAAAAGGCGATCAGAAAAGCTCACCTTGAGCACGTTGTGCTCAGGTGAGCTAAAAAGGGGCCTTAATTTGTAATATATTCCATCAAGAGTTTTTACTTTGGTTGTCTGATGCCCCTAAACATATTCATAAACTTTCAAGTCAATATCATGAATGGTTATTGAGATAAAACATGATAGTAGCATTGCACGCAAAACTAATTAACAAAATTTTCCATTGCATGCAAAATTAACCAAATTTCTAAGTTAAAAAGGGCCATAATTCATATTAAATTCAGTCAAGAGTTATCTACCTTGGTTGTCTGATGCCCCTGAACATATTTATAAACTTTTAAGTCAATACCATGAACGGTTATTGAGATATAAGGTTGATAGTAACTTGCACGCAAAACTTTAACCAAAAGCTGCAACGCCAACACCGACGCCAATGCAAGGGTGACTAAAATAGCTCTCATATTCTTCGAATAGTTGAGCTAAAAATGGGAACAAATGCAATAATTTGGTGGTCTGGTACATGTAGCACATTAAAGCTTAGCAGTATTAACAAGAAGCAGATGAATTTTACCTAAGTCAATATTACAACAAGAGGGCCATAGCGGCCCTGGATCGCTCACCTGAGTATAGGGTTTTCCAAGGAATATCAGTACTAAAACATTTTGAAATCTGGTAAGTAGTTTTGAAGGAGATCATTTTTAAAGTTTTCATAATTCATTTCTTTCCGTTGCCATGCCAACCAGAGTTCTACATGGATCAAGTTTATTTTAGCAAATTTTGTGAAGGTTCACCCAAGGATCATCCCTGCCAAGTTTAATGAAACTCTGTCCAGCAGTATCAGAGATGTTGTCTAAAGATTTCACTATGTACATATAAGGCAAATTAACCCCAATCCCTGGCGAGTACACATGTATTTTTGCTACTGGTAAGTTTTCCAAGAAAGACCTGTACTAAAACATTTTGAAACCTGGCCAGTAGTTTTGAAGGAGATGATTTTTGAAGTTTTCTTTTTTTTTTTCATTGCCATGGCAACCAGAGTTCTACATGGATCAAGTTTATTTTAGACACTTTTGTGAAGATTAACCCAAGGATCATCCCTGTCAAGTTTAATCAAATTCTGTCCAGCGTATCAGAGATGTTGTTAAACAACATATGTACATGAAGGAAATACCAATCCTAGAGCCCATGTAGATATTGTGCATCAGGTAGAGCTTAAAACATTAACGTTTTTTGGAACATAATCTTTTTTTACATTCATGGCAACCAAATTTACATGGATCAATTTTTTTAACACTTTTAATGAAGATAACCAAGGATCATCCCTGTCAGTTATAAAAATTCTTCAGCGTTCAGAGAGATGTTTTTTAAAGAAATTGTATGAGGTGGACAAGCGGATGCTGAACCGGTCACAAAGTATCATCATGAGCAACATGTGCTTAGGATGAGGCTAAAAACATGTTTTATGGATACACAGATTTATAGATGACCTAACACTAAATCAAATCAATGTACAGGGTGCATTTAACTTTCACCTGGTGTTAATGAAGAAACAAAGGCCGATGCCAGACGCTAACCTGACAAAATATTCAATCATTGCCTGTACAAAACAGATGCTTTATGATTAAAGATTTTAAGATGTGAACAATGTTGGATATTTTCTGAGCCCCTGCCATTCAAAAGATATCATCAGACAAACATTCTGCTAAGTTTGAGGAAATTGGATTAAAATGTTGCCTCTCAGAGTATAAACAAGATTTTTCTAAGATTTGACCTACTGACTACTTTTATCCAGCCCCACCCATTTTCAAACTGGTTCGAGATATCACCATGACAAACAATCTGACCAAGTTTGAGGAAGATTGCATCAAAACTGTGGCCTTTAGTGTGTAAACAAGATTTTTCTAAGATTTGACCTATTGACCTACTTTTCGGTCCGGCCCTGCCCATTTTCGAAAGGGTTCAAGATATCATCAAGACAAACATTCTGACTAAGTTTGAGGAAGATTGGATTAAAATTGTAGCCTCTAGTGTGTAAACAAGATTTTTCTAAGATTTGACCTACTGACCTACTTTTTGATCCAACCTGACCCATTTAAGATTGGATCAAAATTGTGGCCTCTAGTGTGTAAACAAGATTTTTCTAAGATTTGACCTACTGACATACTTTTTGATCCAACCTGACCCATTTTCGAAAGGGTTCAAGATATCATCAAGACAAACATTCTGACCAAGTTTGAGGAAGATTGGATCAAAAGTGTGGCCTCTAGTGTGTAAACATCAAAATTGTTGACTGACGACAAGATTTTTCTAAGATTTGACCTACTGACCTACTTTTTGATCCAACCTGACCCATTTTCGAAAGTGTTCAAGATATCATCAAGACAAACATTCTGACCAAGTTTGAGGAAGATTGGATCAAAATTGTGGCCTCTAGTGTGTAAACAAGATTTTTCTAAGATTTGACCTACTGACATACTTTTTGATCCAACCTGACCCATTTTCGAAAGGGTTCAAGATATCATCAAGACAAACATTCTGACCAAGTTTGAGGAAGATTGGATCAAAAGTGTGGCCTCTAGTGTGTAAACATCAAAATTGTTGACTGACGACAAGATTTTTCTAAGATTTGACCTACTGACCTACTTTTTGATCCAACCTGACCCATTTTCGAAAGGGTTCAAGATATCATCAAGACAAACATTCTGACCAAGTTTGAGGATGATTGGATCAAAATTGTGGCCTCTAGTGTGAAAATATCAAAATTGTTGACGGACGACAAGATTTTTCTAAGATTTGACCTACTGACCTACTTTTTGATCCAACCTGACCCATTTTCGAAAGGGTTCAAGATATCATAAAGACAAACATTCTGACCAAGTTTGAGGAAGATTGGATCAAAATTGTGGCCTCTAGTGTGTAAACATCAAAATTGTTGACGGACGACGGCCGACGGACAATCAAGTATCCCAAAAGCTCACCCTGAGCTATGCTCAGGTGAGCTAAAAAGACCTGTAGGTCAAATATCGCCCATCTTGAAACTTTTATGTGATTGTGTGACGCAACACAGGATATGCATTACATTGCAATTGACTACTGAAAATGAAAAAATAAACATGCTGATAACTGTAACCAGTTGATAATTGTAGCACTTGCTCTATTATGCCATATTTTGCATAAATTACTTCACAACAACAGAGCAGTCCATATATTTGAATGTTTATATCTTTCTGCCTGGTCAAGTCTCAAACAATAGCTGGTTTAGCTATTATTTACAATTTATTCAAAGAAACTTATATTGTATATTATGAACCAAATCAAACACTTTGAAACAATTCCCATTATAATTACAACTATACAAAAATAAATTTAAAATAGGGTATTAATATTTTATAAATAGGTTCATGCAAGAGGGCCAAGATGGCCCTGTGTCACCCACCTGAGTAAGATTGCTGAGTTAGGCATGATTACAAACAAGAGGCCATGATGGCCCTGAATCGCTCACCTGATATCATTAGGCTATGTAAAATCAAGTGACCCCTGGGGCAGAGCCAATTTTGACCCCAGGGTCATGATTTGAACAAACTGGGTAGAGGTCTATTAGCCCATGTTACATACCAAATATCTAAACTCCAGACCTTGTGGTTTTTGAGAAGAAATTTTTCTAGCTTTTTTCCAAAATAAGTCTATGTAAAATCAAGTGATCCCTGTGGCGGGGCCAATTTTCACCAAATATCTAAACGCCAGGCCATGTGTTTTCTAGTTTCCTAAAAAGAAGAATTTTCAAGTTATTTCTATATTAGCCTATGTAAAATCAGGTGAACCCAATGGCGGGGCCAAATTTGACCCCAGGGCCATGATTTTAACAAACTAAATATAGATCCACTAGACAATGCATGATTCATGATTTGAACAAACTTGGTAGAGGTCTATTAGCCCATGTCACATACCAAATATCTAAACTCCAGGCTTTGTGATTTCTGAAAAGAAGATTTTTCAAGTTTTTCCTATATTAGCCTATGTTAAATCAAGTGACCCCTGGGGCAGGGCCAAATTTGACCCCAGGGCCATGAATTGAACAAACTTGGTAGTGATCTACTAGACAATGCTTTATACCAAATATCTAAACTCCAGGCCTTGTGGTTTCTGAGAAGAAGATTTTTTCAAGTTTTTCCTATATTAGCCTATATTAAATCAAGTGACCCCAGGGGCGGGGCCAAATTTTGACCCCAGGGTCATGATTTGAACAAACTTGGTAGAGATCCACTAGACAATGCTACATACCAAATATCTAAACTCCAGGCCTTGTGGTTTCTGAGAAGAAGATTTTTTCAAGTTTTTCCTATATTAGCCTATGTTAAATCAAGTGACCCCTGGGGCGGGGCCAAATTTGACCCCAGGGCCATGATTTGAACAAACTTGGTTGTGATCTACTAGACAGTGCTGCACACCAAATATCTTAACCCTAGGCCTTGTGGTTTCTGAGAAGATTTTTTCAAGTTTTTCCTATATTAGCCTATGTAAAATCAAGTGACCCCTGGGGTGGGGCCAATTTTGACCCCAGGGTCATGATTTGAACAAACTTGGTAGAGATCCACCAGACAATGCTACACACCAAATATCTTAACTCTATGCCTTGTGGTTTCTGAGAAGAAGATTTTTCAAGTTTTTTTTCTATATTAGCCTTTGTTAAATCAAGTGACCCCTGGGGCGGGGCTAATTTTGACCACAGGGTCATAATTTTTACAATCTTGGTAGAAAGTCATAAGATCATGCTACATACCAAATATCTAAACTCCAGGCCTTGTGGTTTCTGAGAAGGAGAATTTTCAAGTTTTTTTCTATATAAGCCTATGTAAAATCAGGTGACCCTTTGGCGGGCCGAATTTGACCCCAGGGCCATGATTTGAACAAATTTGGTAGTGATCTACTAGACAATGCTGAACACCAAATATCTAAACCCGAGGCCTTGTGGTTTCTGAGAAGAAGATTTTTTCAAGTTTTTCCTATACTAGCCTATGTAAAATTAGGTGACCCCTGGGGCGGGCCGAATTTGACCGCAGGGCCATGATTTGAACAAACTTGGTAGTGATCTACTAGACAATGCTGCATACCAAATATCTAAACCCGAGGCCTTGTGGTTTCTGAGAAGAAGATTTTTCAAGTTTTTCCTATATTAGCCTATGTTAAATCAGTGACCCCTGGGGCGGGCCAATTTGACCCAGGGCCATATTTGAACAAACTTGGTAGGATCTAAGACATGCTCATACCAAATATCAAAACAGGCCTTGTGGTTTCTGAGAAGAAGATTTTTTCAAGTTTTTCCTATATTAGCCTATGTTAAATCAAGTGACCCCTGGGGCAGGGTCAATTTTGACCCCAGGGTCATAATTTGAACAATCTTGGTAGAGAGTCATAAGATCATGCTACATACCAAAAATCAAAAGGCTAGGCCTTGTGGTTTCGGAGAAGAAGATTTTTAAAATTTTAATTTTTAAAATCTATTTTTAGCTCCTGTGACCTAGATTTTTGACCAATTTTAACAACTTTGGTAAAGGGCCCCATAATGAAAATTCCTGTGAAGTTTTATCAATATCCAGTGAGTAGTTTAGAAGGAGATGTTGTTTAAAGAAATTGTTGACGACGGACGCACGGACAAAAGGCGATCACAAAAGCTCACCATGAGCACGTTGTGCTCAGGTGAGCTAAAAACATTGCATCTAAACTGTTTGCAATGTTTTTCTAACATTTGACTAAGTGACCTAGATTTTGATCCTACCTAAATTTGCACTCATCTGGGATTTCATGCAGTCATCATTCTTATCAAGTTTAATGAAGACTGGGACAAAGACTATTTGAGTTTACCGTCGCTTCAACAGTATTTCAGTCATGCAGCAACGTCCAGCTAATTACAGGTAGAGGAAGAACTCGAATGCACGGAGGCATCTGGGTAGAACCACCGACCTACCGCAAGCCGGCTGGAAGGCTTCCTCACATGAAAATCCGAATGACCCTGCCGGGATTCGAACCCACACGGTGAGGGGCTGAGTGAGTGTTAAAGTCAGCGACTTTACCCTCTCGGTCACACTGGGACAAAAATGTAGCCTCTAGAATGTTCACAAGGTTTTTCTAAAATTTACCCCGGTGACCTAATTTTTGACCTCATGTGACCCAATTACAAACTCATCCAAGATTCATGAAGATTGGGCCAAAAATGTGGCCTCTAGAGTGTTAACAAGGTTTTTATAAGATTTGACATTGTGACCTACTTTTAGACCCCACATGACCCAATTTCGAACTTGTCCAAAATTTTATGGAGACAAACATTCTGACCAAGTTTCATGAAGATTGGCCTAAAAATATGGCCTCTAGAGTGTTAACAAGCCAAATTGTTGACGATGCATGTCGCACGCCGGACGAAGGGCGATCACATAAGCTCACCTTGAGCACGTTGTGCTCAGGTGTGCTAAAAAACTCATGCCAAGTTTCATCAATTTCTACCCAGCAGTTTCAGAGGAAATGTCTTTAAAAGGAAATTGTTGGCAATGAACAACGAACAATGGATTTTGGACAACGGATGGAGGGTGATCTCAACAGCTTACCTTGTTGAGCATGTTGTGCTCTGGTAAGCTAAAAGTAATCAAGTCATAACCATATTCAAATATATTTACTAAAGTATTTAAAGCCAAGCTAACCCTCAAGAATCCTGTGTGAATAATAATGAGCCAAGCTATAAAATGCTTATAACAAGAGTGTAAATTCTCTGGAACACATATGTCACATGCTGAAGTGTGATGGAAAAAGTGTGACGGACAGACAGATGGACGGACGGACGACAGAAAAGTGAACCCTATGTGTCACCTCTGCTTACAGCAGGTAACACAAAAAGAAATCATAATGAGTCTTTATTTTTAGTTCATATGGAGGTCAAGGTACATATGTATTTGTGACCTCTAGATCTGGCCTTGACCTTGAACCTCTGTAACTCTATATCATGTTCCTGTGACTGACTCACTAACACTTTCTATAATGAAGAAGGTAAAACCCTGATTTACTGCTATATTCAACACCCAATCTTACAAGAGCAAACTTGTTGGTCTTAACGTAGCATTCCTCTACATCTTGGTCTGTCACATCTGCTGTGGAGCCGCCATCTTGGATCACCTTCTGTTGCAGGTAGTAACGTAACCAATCTAGCTGGTATGCCTTGTCTGGGTAACGGGAAAAGTCTACATCATCCACTCCTGTTATAAGACATATTGCATATGTGTACATCATTATAATTTGCTCCATTAGATTTGACCCTCTTCATTTTGCTATTTGTTCAGTTGTGTTAAGGTGCATTTTCACATTGTTATGATGTGGTCCTTTATAATGCTGTATCTTAACTTGGACACCAAATACTACGCAATAATGGGTCTAAATGTCTCAAGATTACTATCATATCCAACTGTCAGCAAAAATATAACAAATCAAATATTTAAAACAATTTAATAGACAATTATATATGTCAATTAATTATTTGGTAAAAAAACAGAATGGTGGTATGTAGTTTTACCTTATTTAATCAATAATTGAAGTATTACTTAGCACAAGGTATTGTTGTTGGAATTCATATCACTAATGATATTCTGAGCTGGAAGTAAGCAAGATCCATGAATAACATAGGTATTCTTATAATTTCACACCTATAAATAATAATGGGTAAGGATATTTTATTTAAGAGTAATGCATTTTGGGTAATACAAAGCACACATTTGATAGGTTTTATTTATATGTCACACCTTAAAAGTAATCTTGCTATGTACACAAAGTTTCATCCAATTTCCAAATGCATTTTCATACTCACTTTCAGGTATACCCAGCATACACTGATAAACAGCAGATCCCAAGGCCTGTCAAGACTTATAATGTCTACCAGCTAAATGTTTTTTCAGTCTATAGTCATTTGGGGCTAGGTCTGGGGAAAAGGGTGCATGTGGAAGAACTCGAACCCTTTCTTTATTCAAAAACGAGGTCACGACAGCAGACTTATGAGCAGGTGCATTGTCATGCAGCAGGGAAAGGTGCTTAAACCCTCTTTCTTTATAAAATAACCCGGTCACAGATTTCCTAGCTGGTACAACAAGTTGCATAACTGGACCATGGATATCAAAGAAAATAACAAACATTGCTTTCTTGGCACTCCTCAATCTTTTGGCAATTAAAGGGCGGCAACATTGTTTGATAGTCTATATTTTGTTGTTAATTTTCCTGACAGGCTCAAAGAAGTGTACTCCTGTTATGTCAGAAAACTGCTTTTTATTTTAGAAACAGTTTGAGCAGTTTTCTGGCTGTTTCAAGTCAGACACGTTTTTGCTTGTCCGACAATAAATGAGGGATCCATCTAGCTGAAATGCACCTCATTTTCAAATTACTTTTAAGTATGCAGAATACACTTGTGGCTGAAATGCAGATGTAACTATCTAGACAAGGATGTCTTGGTTTTTGTGCATCATAGAGTCACATCCGCTTTTAAACTTCTTTACCCATCTCATGACAGTGGCATACAGTACCTTATTCTGCTCATGAACAGCACACAAATTCATCAACAAGAGCTGTCAGAGGACAGCACGTTCGACTATTCAAAATGTTTGCTGGTAAATCAAATGAAATAATAATAGTCAACAAGAGTCAGGACTGCCACAAAATATGCCCATCACAATATGGGGACTCTCAGAAATAGCTCAGAGAAACAAGCTATTGTCTCCTAAATCCCATTAGTTAATGAATGTTATTTATTAAAACAATCATGTTGAAACATTTCCATTAATTTGAAGGAAAATGTCTCTTTTGACTTATTCAAGTGTTCAAGGGCCATAACTTTTAAGTCTTTCACGTGATAATGCTGGATATCGAACTCATCCGTGATGTTATGGCCATGCACATGTGTGAAAAGTTTGAAAAGGATTGGACTAACGGTATTGAAGTTAGAGCCCGGACAATCACAATTTCAAGTATTTTGTGTACGTCAAGGGCCATAACTTCTAAGTCATTCACGCGATAATGCTGGATATCGAACTCATCCGCGATATTATGGCCATGCACATGTGTGAAAAGTTTAAAAAGGATTGGACTAACGGTATTGAAGTTAGAGCCCGGACAATCACAATTTCAAGTATTTTGTGTACGTCAAGGGCCATAACTTCTAAGTCATTCACGCGATAATGCTGGATATTGAACTCATCCACGATATTATGGCCATGCACATATGTGGAAAGTTTGAAAAGGATTGGACAAAAGGTATTGAAGTTAGAGCCCGGACAACAAATGTTCCACGCCCGCCAGTCCGCCGTGAGTGTTCACATAATACGCCCCATCTTAAGATGGGCGTATAAAAATGATATACCTTGATAGTCTGATACCCCTAAATATTTTTATGAAGCCCATGCCTAGTTACTGAGACATAAGCACAATAACACTATGCATGCAAAACTCAACCAAAAATGCAGGTTAGAAAAGGGCCATAATTTGCATAAAACTCAGTCCACACTTATCCTCCTTGACTTTCTGATGCCCATGAAGACACTCCTTAACTTTCTAGTCAATTCCACAAGCAATTTCTGAGATATAAGCTGGATAGTAGCTTGAATGAAAAAATTCAACCAAAATTAAAAGGGGGCAATAATTTTTAATATATTCTATCAAGTGTTATTTTCCTTTATAGTATGATACCCCTAAACGTACTAAAGATGTTTCAAATCAATCGCATGCCTGGCTACTGAGATATAAGCATGAAAGTGCCTTGCATGCAAAACTTTAACCAAAATTTCAAAGTTAAGAAAGGGGCCATAACTTGTAATATATTCCATCAAAAGTTATTTACCTTGATAGTATGATACTCCTAAACGTATTAAAGATGTTTCAAATCAATCGCATGCCTGGATACTGAGATATTAGCATGAAGGTACCTTGCATGCAAAACTTTAATCAAAATTTCAAAGTTAAAAGGGGGCCATAATTTGTAACATATTCCATCAAGAGTAATCTACCGTGAAAGTATAATACCCCTTAACATGTTAAAGATGTTTCAAATCAATTCCATGCCTGGATACTGAGATATAAGCATGAGAGTATCTTGCATGCAAAACTTTAACCAAAATTTCTAAGTTAAAAAGGGGCCATAATTTGTAATACATTCCATTAAGAGTTATCTACCTTGGTTGTCTGATGCCCCTAAACATATTCATAAACTTTCAAATCAATACCATGAATGGTTATTGAGATACAAACTGGATAGTAGCTTGCACACAAAATTTTAACCAAATTTTCTATTGCATGCAAAACTTTAAAAGGTTGATATTAACTTGCATGCAAAACTTTAACCAAAAGCTGCAATGCCAACGCTGACGCAAGGGCGACTACAATAGCTCTCGAATTTTTTGAATAGTCAAGCTAAAAATCTCCTTTGCAGATACACAAAGCTGGCATCGAGTCTTTATATAGCCTCAAATATTGCAGCTGCCTTTACACATGTTCTTGTCAACCATTTTACTACAGAGTCTAATGACTTTGTGTTGTGTTTGTCTAAGTATTAGCATCTAGAGAATAAGCATCTAAACATGCAAGTTTGGTATGTCAGTGTAGAAAATGGATGTCTCGTTATATAGGTATACTTTTTATGTGAATCCCGTGCCAAACGAGCCTCCACGATGATCAGTTGCATTACTTCTGAAATGTCCCTCATATGTGAAAATAAATAAAGAGGTAAACCCTATAATTGTGTAGTTTTAAAACACTTTGAATTAATAAAACAGATTAGGGCTATGTTTTGCCTGAACCAGTACCAACAATCCCCAGAACATATATGCTCCACCCAATCCTCTTTTCAATGTGGGGACATTCAAATGAGTAAGCACATTTGTAAGCGCAGAAAAATCTTCAAGCTTATTGGAAAGACTTTCTAGTTTTGCTGTTATGCTCGGGATACAGTTTGTTTATTGGGTTTTACATCCCATAGACAGTATTTCAGTCATTTGGAGACAATGCCTACTTGAGACAGATACAGTGCTGCCACACTTCAGTATCATGTCATAGACATGTGGCATGATACCACACCCAGTCACATTATCCTGACACCAGGCCAACCATCCTGCAACTACCCTTATATGCTGAGCACCAAGCAAGGGAGCTATAACAGTACCATTTTTATGACTTTGGTATGTCATGATTGGGGATCGAACCTCTGACCTCCTGCTCTCGAAGCAGATGCTTTACTACTTGGCCACCGGGATCGGTTTTTACTTTAACAATTCAGCCACTCAGGCTCCCTCTTTTGATGTGTATGGTTAACACAGAAAATAAATACAGGATTTCATTGGAAGACATCAAAATGCATTCCTTACAATAGTCATTATGACTTAAAAACCACAAACCTGCATATTCATCAAAGTGATTGCCAAGCTCAAAGTGCTCATAGTTGTACATGGCATATTCATGGTCTATAAATGTGATGGAACCTGTAAAACAAGAGTGGAATACTTCCATCAAATTGGTGAAACATAAAACAAGAGTGGAATACTTCCATCAAATTGGTGAAACATAAAACAAGAGTGGAATACTTCCATCATATTGGTGAAACATAAAACAAGAGTGGAATACTTCCATCATATTGGTGAAAACATAAAACAAGAGTGGAATACTTCCATCATATTGGTGAAACATAAAACAAGAGTGGAATACTTCCATCATATTGGTGAAACATAAAACAAGAGTGGAATACTTCCATCATATTGGTGAAAACATAAAACAAGAGTGGAATACTTCCATTATATTGGTGAAAACATAAAACAAGAGTGGAATACTTCCATCATATTGGTGAAACATAAAACAAGAGTGGAATACTTCCATCATATTGGTGTTACATAAAAAAAGAGTAGAATACTTCCATCATATTGGTGAAACATAAATCAAGAGCGGAATATTTCCATCATATTGGTGTTACATAAAACAAGAGTGGAATACTTCCATCATATTGGTGAAACATAAAACAAGAGTGGAATACTTCCATCATATTGGTGAAACATAAATCAAGAGTGGAATATTTCCATCATATTGGTGTTACATAAAACAAGAGTGGAATACTTCCATCATATTGGTGAAACATAAAACAATAGTGGAATACTTCCATCATATGGCTGTTACATAAAACAATAGTGGAATACTTCCATCACATTGGTGTTACATAAAACAAGAGCAGAATACTTCCATCAAATTGGTGAAACATAAAACAAGAGTGGAATATTTCAAACATCATATTGGTGAAACAGAAAACAAGAGTGGATTACTTCCATCATATTGGTGAAAACATAAAACAAGAGTGGAATACTTCCATTATATTGGTGAAACAAACAAGAGGCCCATGATGGCCCTAAATCGCTCACCTGAGATAAAAAGGTTGACCCAAGGAACATCTGTACCAATTTATTTTAAAATCTGGCCACTAGTTTTGAAGAAGATGATTTTTAAAGTTTTCATTTTTTTTTCTTTTTGTTGCCATGGCAACCAGAGTTCTATATGGATCAAGTTTATTTTAGCAACTTTTGTGAAGGTTGACCCAAGGATCATCCCTGCCAAGTTTAATCAAATTCTGTCCAGTGGTTTCAGAGGAAATGTTGATTAAAGTTTTACCTATATACATATAAGGCAAATAAGTCCCGCCCCTAGCGACCATGTTTTTTACGGATCAGAAAATTTTTAGCAACTTTGGTAGAGGTTGACCCAAGGAACATCTGTACCAATTCATTTTAAAATCTGGCCAGTAGTTTTGAAGAAGATGATTTTTAAAATTTTCATTTTTTTTTCATTTTGTTGCCATGGCAACCAGAGTTCTACATGGATCAAGTTTATTTTAGCAACTTTTGTGAAGGTTGACCCAAGGATCATCCCTGCTAAGTTTAATCAAATTCTGTCCAGTGGTGTCAGAGGAGATGTTGTTTAAAGGTTTCTCTATATACATATAAGGCAAATAAGCCCCGCCCCTGGCGGCCATGTTTTTTTAAGGATCGGAATAATTTTAGCAACTTTGGTAGAGGTTGACCCAAGGAACATCTGTACCAATTTATTTTAAAATCTGGCCAGTAGTTTTGAAGAAGATGATTTTTAAAGTTTTCAATTTTTTTTCATTTTGTTGCCATGGCAACCAGAGTTCTACATGGATCAAGTTTATTTTAGCAATTTTTGTGAAGGTTGACCCAAGGATCATCCCTGCCAAGTTTAATCAAATTCTGTCCAGTGGTTTCAGAGATATTGTTTAAAGGTTTCTCTATATACATATAAGGCGAATAAGCCCGGCCCCTGGCGGCCATGTTTTTTTACGGATTGGAATAATTTTAGCAACTTTGTTAGAGGTTGACCCAAGGAACATCTGTACCAATTTATTTTAAAATCTGGCCAGAAGTTTTGAAGAAGATGATTTTTAAAGTTTTCATTTTTTTTTTTTTTTGTTGCCATGGCAACCAGAGTTCTACATGGATCAAGTTTATTTTAGCAACTTTTGTGAAGGTTGACCCAAGGATCATCCCTGCCAAGTTTAATCAAATTCTGTCCAGTGGTTTCAGAGGAGATGTTGTTTAAAGGTTTCTCTATATACATAAAAGGCAAATAAGCCCCGCCCCTGGCGGCCATGTTTTTTTACGGATCGGAATAATTTTAGCAACTTTGGTAGAGGTTGACCCAAGGAACATCTGTACCAATTTATTTTAAAATCTGACCAGTAGTTTTGAAGAAGATGATTTTTTAAGTTTTCATTTTTTTTTCTTTTTGTTGCCATGGCAACCAGAGTTCTACATGGATCAAGTTTATTTTAGCAACTTTTGTGAAGGTTGACCCAAGGATCATCCCTGCCAAGTTTAATCAAATTCTGTCCAGTGGTTTCAGAGGAGATGTCGTTTAAAGAAAATTGTTGACGATGGACGACGCACGACGACGGACGACGGACGCAGGGCGATCCTAATAGCTCACTTGAGCACAAAGTGCTCAGGTGAGCTAAAAACAAGAGTGGAATACTTCCATCAAATTGGTGAAACATAAAACAAGAGTGGAATATTTCAAACATCATATTTGTGAAACAGAAAACAAGAGTGGAATACTTCCATCATATTGCTGTAACATAAAACAAGAGTGGAATACTTCCATCATTTTGCTTTAACAAGAGGGCCATGATGGCCCTGAATCGCTCACCTGATTATAAATGAGCAACATATTTTGTATTTTTCATATTGACCTACACTTTGTGACATCACATGATCCACTTTTGAGCTTGTCCAAGATTTTATGGAAACAGACATTCTGACCAAGTTTCATGAACATATGGCCAAAAATGTGGTCCTCTAGAAGTGTTAACAAGGTTTTTCTAAGATTTGACCTCGTGACCTACTTTTTGACCCCACATGACCCAAATTCGAACCTTTCCAAGATTTTATGGAAACAAACATTCTGACCAAGTTTCATGAAGATTGGGCCAAAAATGTGGCTCTAAGTGTTAACAAGGTTTTCTAAGATTTGATGTGACCTACTTTTTGACCCCACATGACCCAAATTCAACTTTCCAAGATTTTATGGAAAAAACATTCTGACCAAGTTTCATGAAGATTGGGCCAAAAATGTGGCCTCTAGAGTGTTAACAAGGTTTTTTTTCCTGTGACCTACTTTTTGACCCCACATGACCAATTTTGAATTCTGACCAAGTTTCATGAAGATTGGCCTAAAATATGGCCTCTAGAGTGTTAACAAGCCAAATGTTGACGTCGCACGACACACGACACATGTCAACGGACAAAGGGGATCACAAAAGCTTACCTTGAGCACGTTGTGCTCAGTTGAGCTATTAAAAGCAGAATACCTCAATATTGCAGTAACATAGAGCAAGAGCAGAATACTACCATTTTGATGTAACGTATAAGAAACATTAGATATGTGTCAGTAGGACACAGATACTGCTGCTGATTGAAAAATCTGACATTTGAAATGAAACAAGATATGTCACAGGATGTGACAAATGCCCCAAAGTGCATATTCATAGTTTTGTGAAAAATTTCTCGACATTTCATTTGACTTTTTTCTGACATTTTTAACAGTGAAATCACTACAGCATTATGCATCTACGAACTTTTTTATCCAAGAAAAGTATCAAAGTGAGGTGCATAATCTCCATTTTGCCTTCATATACTAAGTTTTATGAGCTAGCTTATAATATGGTTTTAAAGTTATCACAGCATCCCAATTTCTGGACAAGCAAATGGAGTGCAAACCAATCCACAACAAGTAACTGGTGTTGTATGCAACACATAAAGTCCCCTACCGGCTCCACCTTGACTCAATATGCTAATCAATCCCATTTTTTGCCATATTTTCACTATTTCTGTTACCATAGCAACCACAATTTTAGTCGAAGAACAAAAATAAAATGACGTGCATAATCTACACATTGCCATCTAGTCATATACCAAGTTTCATCAAGTTAGCTTGCTTAGTTATCGCGGGATCCCATTTTTTGCCATATTTTCACTATTTCCGTTACTTTAGCAACCACAATTTTAGTCGAAGAACAAAAATAAAATGACGTGCATAATCTACACATTGGCATCTAGTCATAAACCAAGTTTCATCAAATTGGCTTGCTTAGTTATTAAGTTATCGCAGGATCCAGATTTGAGCGGACAGACAGACGGACAGTCCCGTCCGGTGTGAACACCGGTAGGGGACTAACAAGAGCCATGTTGACATGGCCATCCCCCGCCGAATGCTTGCTCTTTAGAAGAAGTGTTGGAGAGTAGAATCTTTCATTTTAAAAGAAAATTTTTGGTAATGAAGACTGATGTTTGAAGTGATTATAGATATGAAACCCATGTGAAGATCTACTAATTCCCCTACTCTGAGGTCTACAGGTAAATTGTCAAGGTCACTGTGACAAAATTAAGCCTGAAAAATAACAAAGGGCAATAACTCAAAAAATATGAAAGGTAGATTTATCATTCTTGTACACTGCACTCCTCCTCAATGAGACCTATTCACCTATGAAGTATAAAGTTGATATCTCAAAAACTTTTTGACTTATGCTCTGGACAAAAATTAAGTTTGAAAAATAACAAAGGGCAATAACTAAAAAATTATGAATAGTAGAGTTATCATTCTTGTGCACTGCACTCCTCTCAATGAGATCTATCAACATATTATGTTTCAAGTTGACATCTCAAGTACTTTTTGACTCATGTTCCGGAAAAAAATTAAGTCAGAACAAGAGGGCAAAGATGGCCCTGTGTCGCTCACCTTAGTAAGATTGCTGTGTTAAGCATGATGACAAAAAATGTGGCATCTAAAATAGTGTTTTTCTAACATTTGACTAAGTGACCTAGATTTTGATCCTATCTGAATTTGCACTCAACTGGGAATCATGCAGTCATCATTCTTATCAAGTTTAATGAAGACTGGGACAAAAATGTAGATTCCTAGAGTGTTCACAAGATTTTTCTAAAATTTGCCCTGGTGACCTACTTTTTGACCCCATGTGGCCCAGTTTTGAATTCATCTGAGATTTGATGTAAAACAAACATTCTGACCAAGTTACATAAAAGTTAGGCTGAAACTATGGCTTATAGAGTGTTCACAAGATTTTTCTAAGACTTGACCTGGTGACCTAGTTTATGACCCCAGGTAACCAGATTTCAAACTCATCCATGATATCATGTAGACAAACAACCTGACCAATTCCATGAAGATTGGGCCAAAATTGTGGCATATTGAGGGTTCACAAGGTTTTTCTAATATTTGATCTGGTGACCTAGTTTTTCGACCTCATAATGACCCATTTTTCAAACTGCCATATCTAATGATGATTGGGTTATAACTGTGGCCTCTAGAGTGTTCACAAGGTTTTTCTAATATTTGACCTGGTGACCTAGTTTTTGACCCCGCATAACCCATTTTAGAACTCATCCAAGATATCATGTAGACAAACATCCTGACCAAGTTTCATGAAGATTGGGCCAAAACTGTGGCCTCTAGAATATTTTGACAATGAATGACGGACAAAGGACGACGGACAAAAAGCGGTCACAAAAGCTCACCCTGAGCACAAGTGCTCAGGTGAGCTTAAAATAACATAGGGCAGTAAGTCAAAAATTATGAAAGGTATCATTCTTGTGCACTGCACTTCTCCGCTATAAGATCTATCCACCTATGAAGAATCAATTGATATCTCAAATACTTTTCAAGTTTCGCTCCAGACAAAAATTAAGTCTGAAAAATAACGAAGGATAATAACTAATAAATTAAAGGTTTTGCACTCCTCCTCAATGAGATCTATCCACCTATGAAATATCAAGTTGATACCTCAAATACTTTTTGAGTTATGCTCCGGATAAAAATGTGGGACACAGGAGAAGCCAGACTCCATGCGGAATATAGATAAGAACCTGTATACATAGTATATTGGTTATGATAGTAAGTAATAAGTAAGTAAAGTCTCTATCTAAATTTGATAGCGATTCAGTTATGGTTGTTTAAAAGTGTAGTTAAGTATTGGACACTGCACTTCTCCTAGTCGCCATCTGTTAACATTTTAGGTTTCAAGTAAATACCATGTATAATATTTAAGTTATGTTCGGGACAAGAAAAAAAAAGAGCAATTTAACAAAGGGAGATAATAAACAAGAGGGTCATGATGGCCCTGGGTTGCTCACCTGGGAACAAGGTATTAGTTGGAGGAAAAGAAACAGCAAATATTTTATGATATTGTAAAAAATGGGCTCTGCTCTCTGCCAGCAATAAATCGAGATAGTACTTTTGGACAAAAGGAATTTTCAAATTTGTACTATATACATATAAGGAAAATGGGCGTAGCACCCTGGCGGCCATGTTTTTCAACAGATCAAAATAATTTGAACAATCTTGGTAATGAAGATGCTAGAGTGCAAACCATGTGAAATCTGGCATTTTTCTAATATTAAAAGGGGCATAACTCCTGACCTAATAGACTGATATCAGCCATAATCAAACTTGGCCATGATATTATGGTAATAAACATTGTCATAAAGTTTGAAGATTATTGCTTAAGAAATGAAATTGCTAGAGTACAAACAAACTGAAAATTGGCATTTTTTAATATAAAAAGGGGCATAACACTGGCCTTATAGGCCAATATCAGCCATAATCGATCTTGTCATTGTCATAAAGTTTGAAGCTGATTGCTTAAGAAATGAAGATGCTATAGTACAAACAAAGTGAAAATTGGCTTTTTTTAACATTAAAAGGGGCATAACTCCTGACCTAATAGACCAATATCAGCCATAATCGAACCTTGCCGACATATTATGGTGGTAATAAACATTGTCAAAAAGTTTGAAGAAGATTGCTTAAGAAATGAAGATGCTAGAGTGCAAACAACCTAATTGTTGAAGACGGACGGACGGCCGATGGACGGAAGACGGACATTCGTCGATCCTAACAGCTCATCCTGAGCACATGTGATCAGGTGAGCTAATTACAAAATGCGTATGTGCATCTTCGGTGACAGCTGTAAGTATAATTAGAAAAAAAGTTTTTGGGCACATACACAGTCATATATTTTAAACATGAATGTCATTGAAAATGTATGTCACTATTATATCTTGACATACTGAAGTCAATTCTGATAAAGAATTGGAAAAACAGACTGAGTGACTTGCAGCTACTACTGGTCTTATATATCCCTATTAAAAACACATATATGAGACCATCTTACTTTTTCTATTTCTGAGGCTGTATTGATTTTTGGCTGAGTTCATGATGAACATATATACAGGCAACAGTGTATATCCTCAAATTGGTTCAGATCTTACAAAGCACCAGACCTTGATTTCACTTCTATGTGCTGTGAGGGAAATGAATAAACCTTACAGATGTTACCTGTACATGTTATGTAGCATGTCTTACTTATTTCTGCCAGATCAATTCTTGGGTTAAGATTTTATATGGACCTGTTTCCATCAGATGTCATTGCTGGGTGTCTGGATAGCAGTAACACACTGGCTTTTGACCAAGGTGAACTCTAGATTAATCCTGGGTCAGTGTCATGTTTAAGAGGAACACTGGTTATCTATTTATC
Organism: Solen grandis; assembly: GCA_021229015.1. Classification (NCBI taxonomy): domain Eukaryota; kingdom Metazoa; phylum Mollusca; class Bivalvia; order Adapedonta; family Solenidae; genus Solen; species Solen grandis. The sequence continues at coordinate 63,119,213 of CM037783.1, read as the reverse complement.
TGTGGGTACTCAAGTTTCCTCCCACATCATGATTCTTGATGACGCCAACATTGGAGTAACTTTCTTTCTCATAATTATAAAATTAACAAGAGCTATTACTGAAGGTGGTCATTATATGAAAACAACTTTTCTGAAATATGACATGAAGGAGATTAATACTCCCGCAAAATGCTTTGATACAGGAGAAGCCAGACTCCAGGTGGAGCATAGATAAGATTGTTGTATTGTTGTATTTGGGTTTACCGTCGCTGCGATAGTATTTCAATCATATAGCGACGTCCAGCTAATTGCAGGTGGAGGAAGACCCCGAGTACACAGAGGGTACCCGGGTAGAACCACCGACCTACCCCAAGCCAGCTGGAAGGCTTCCTCACATGAAATATCCAAAGTCCCTACCGGGATTCGAACCCACAGTGGTGGGGGGCTGAGAGATTTGTAGTCCAAGACTGTAACCGCTCGGCCACGGCGGCCCCGGAGCATAGATAAGAACCTGTATACATAGTATATTGGTTATGATAGTAAGTAATAAGTAAGTAAAGTTTTTATTTAAAGTGGATAGAGAGCCAGTTATGGTTGTCTGGCACAGTAGTTTTAAAGTGTAGTTACAATTCTTGCACACTGCACTTCTCCTAGTCGCCATCTGTTAACATTTTAAGTTTCAAGTAAATACAATGTATAATATTCGAAACAAGAAGATAATTTAACAAGAGGGCCATGATAGCCCTGAATCGCTCACCTGCTTAATATTGCCTTCACTGCCTGTTATAAAACAGTCAATTTTGACCCAAGGGCCATGATTTGAATCAACTTGATACATGTCTATAAGGTCATGTTACACCCCAAATATCTGACCTCCAGGCCTTGTGGTTTCTAACAAGAATTTTTTTCTAAATTTTACCATATATGCCTAAACAAAATAAAGTGACCCCTGGGCCGGGGCCAATTTTGACCCAAGGGCCATGATTTGAACAAACTTGGTAAAGGTCCACTAGAGAATGCTACACAACAATATCATAACTCCAGGCCTTGTGGTTTCTGAGAAGATTTTTCTAGGTTTTCCAATAAAAGCCTATGTAAAATAATGTGACCCCTGGGGCAGGGCCAATTTTGACCCCAGGGTCAAGATTTGTACAATCTTGGTAGAGGTTCATAAGCTCTAGGCCTTGTGGATTCGAGGAAAAAGATTTTTTTAAAGATTTCATTTTAAAAATCTATTTTTAGCTCCAGTGACTCAGATATGCAAAGACTTGAACCATTTGAACAACTTTTATAGAGCATCACAGACAAATTTTATCAAATTTGGCACAGTGGTTTCAGGGGAGATGTCATTTAAAGAAAATTGTTGAGAAGAACATGAGGTCAAATCTTAGAAAAACCTTGTTAACACTTTTTTTAGGCCCAATCTTCAAGAAACTTTGTCAGAATGTTTTTCTCGTAAAATCTTGGACAACTTTGGGTCATGTGGGGTCAAAAAGGTCATGAGTTCAAATCTAAGAAAAACTTTGTTAACACTTAGAGGCCACATTTTTGCCTAATCTTCATGAAACTTGGTCAAGATGTTTGCTTTCATAATATCTTGGACAAGTTAAAATTTGGGACATGTGGGGTCAAAAAGTAGGTCACAAGATCAAATCTTAGAAAAACCTTGTTAACACTCTAGAGGCCACATTTTTGGCCCAATCTTCTTGAAACTTTGTCAGAATGTTTGTTTCCATAAAATCTTGGACAAGTTTGAATTTGGGACATGTGGGGTCAAAAATAGGTCAAGTCAAATCTTAGAAAACCTTGTTAACACTCTAGAGGTCACATTTTTGCCATATCTTCATGAAACTTGGTCAGAATGTTTTCCTCCATAAAATCTTGGACAAGTTTGAAGATGGGTCATGTGGGGTCAAAAAGTAGGTCATTATGAAAAATCCAACATGTTGCTAATTTATTATCAGGTGAACGATTCAGGGCCATCATGGCCCTCTTGTTTTTTTTGTTGTTTTTTTTAATGGAAATACCAAATTCAGTTTTTCATCAGAGAGTAATCAATTCCACAAACTAACAGCACCTGTGGTCAAAATTTGAAATCAAACTTGACTAAGAGATTATGTCTATAAATAATTGTCAGTGAAACTTCAAAATGCTTAAGAAATGAAGATGCTAGAGTGAAAACAGTAGTATCTGGCATTTTATTAATTAAAGGGCAATAGTTCCTGACTTATTTTCAAATTTTAAATTAAACCCCATATAATTGGCCAACCAAAATTCCAAGATTATCTATAAATACTGTTATAAAGTTTGAAAATGATTGTTTAAGAAATGAAGATGCTAGAGTGAAAACAAAGAGAAATCTATTGTTGTTGTTTTTTTCAATATTAAAAGGGGCATAATAACTGTAATTAGCCAAATTCAGCCATAATGGACCTTGGCCAAGAGATTATAGCTATGAACATTGTCATAGAGTTTGAAGAAGATTGCTTAAGAAATGAAGATGCAAGAGTGCAAACAAAGAGAAATCTGGCAAATTTAAACCTTAAAAGGGGCATCCTGACTTAATTGGCAGATGTCAGTCAAAATTGAACCTGGCTAAAAGAATATGGCTATTATCATTGTCATAAAGTTTGAAGATGATTACTTGAGAATGAAGATGCTAGAGTGAAAACAAGAGCCATGTTGACATGGCCATCCCCCGCCGTACGCTTGCTCTTTAGAAGATGTGTTGGAGAGTAGAATATTTCATTTTTAAAAGAAAATTTTTAGTAAAGAAGACTGATGTTTAAAGTGATTATAGATATGAAACCCATGTGAAGACCTACTCATTCCTCTATTTTGAGGTCTACAGGTAAAATTTCAAGGTCATTGTGATAAAAATTAAGCCTGAAAAATAACAAAGGGCAATAACCAAAACATTATGAAAGGTAGAGTTATGATTCTTGTGCACTGCACTCATCCCAAATAAGATCTATCCACCTATGAGGTTCCAAGTTGATACCTTAAATTCTTTTAAACTTATGCTCCGGACAAAATTTAAGTCTAAAAAATAACAAAGGGCAATAACTCAAAAAGTATGAATGATAGAGTTATCATTTTTGAGCACTGCACTCCTCCTCCATAAGATCTATTCACCTATGAAGTATCAAGTTGATACCTCAAATTCTTTTCAAGTTATGCTCTGGACAAAAATTAAGTTTGAAAAATAACAAAGGGCAATAACTCAAAAATTATGAAAGGTAGAGTTATCATTCTTGTGCAGTGCACTCCTCCTCAATTAAATCTATCCACCTATGAAGCATCAAAATGATACCTCAAATTCTTTTAAACTTATGCTCCGGACAAAAATTAAGTTTGAACAAGAGGGCCATGATGGCCCTGGATCGCTCACCTGGTACAGTGCGGCTTGCGTTCAAGTTGGCACACGGAACGCACGTTACACGGACACGGAATGCACGTTACACGCACGTTACACGGTGCACGTACGTTACACGTTTGGTTCATATACACGATACACGGTCCACACGATACGGACGATGCAAACGCTGCCGGCTTATTCGGTCAACTCGGTTGTTTTCGTCCATAGACTACTTCTCTATGCGTCATTAGTTAACAAGAGAACTAAAGAAGGAATCAAGAGACAAGCAATCGTATTAAATTCTCGTTTTAGATTTATAATAACTACATGTAATTGCTAGTAAACTTTATATTTCATGTTTGTTCTTTTAGATACGTCGAAGATCTGAAAGAAATGATTACTTTTTTATTCTTATATGATCACGTTCATGTACAATGTATGAATGCATACTCCATTCAATGCGTATGATCTATTTTTCACACTATCATTAAAGTTTGGGAACAAAATTCCATATATAATCAATAAATGAAACATCAAAGGAGTTACCTTTTTATTTAATTAATTACCGATCTGGCCATTTACCGAAACAAATCTGAACACAGAATTAAAAAAATCGTATCGTATTGTTGGTAATCTATAATTTTAGCCACATATACTAGCTGTAGTTGTTTTCGTCCATAGACACTTATCAATCTTTTTTTTCTAATTCTTTTAATAAGAAAACGAATAGAATTGACGATTATACGAATCTGTTTATACAATGTATGATTACTCATTATTGGAAGACAGACAAAACAACCAACCCCAAATGATTTTCAAAAGACAGATAAAAACATTCAATAGTTTTAGGAGTGGAAAACTCGAGCCCATTTTATCTTTATAATTACCTGTACCATCACCAGGATATGTATGGAAAAGCGAGTATTTAAAGTTATGCTTTCGGCAATTAATTCCTAATTTCCTATCAGTTTATCGAATAAATTCAAAAAAACGCAATCGATCAATAAGTTCATCTTATTAAGTTTTTCCTTAGTATCTATGACAACACTGAAGACTTTTTTTTATAGATAAATCGTGTTTCTATCCTTCACATGAAGAACGACAAATATTTTTAAGTTGCAAAATGAAAAGAAATCTTACACCACATACAATGTCAACTCCTAGATCTGCTATAAAACCATCAAACAACCGCTTACACAAAACTTTCAGCTGGAAAAAGAAACCGCTAACTGTCGTCAGTTTTACATTCTTGCAGTATGTTAGTTTCCTAGGTGTGTAGAGTGGATATTTAGACACAGAGGGGTTCAGTTTTGGTAACACTTTTGTATTGCTGTGTATTGTTGTGCTATGTGCCTATATAGATGTGCTATATGCTAAATCACTTGATTCCTACCTATGCTGTTTACATAACAGCGCATGTCACAGTTTACATCCTATTTAACATGAAAGCAAATTACGTCACATTGTCACAGGATTGGCACGTGCCGAATAGAAAGTACATAATTAAAGCAAGACTTTTAGATTGAAAGAAATATGTTTTTCTTGGATATTTATTTTGTGACATGGATAGTCTACTTATATATTATATCTATTACATGTATATCTAGCATTTTTATATAACTATTTATATATAACTAGCATTTTTTTCTACAAATCGTGCTGGTATGATTTTAATTTTCCAATCTGCATTTATTTATTGTATAATATCAGTAGCAATATGACCGAAATTTCATTAAAAAAAATTAATCTGCATAACAAAATTGTATGACATAATTTTAAAGAAAAAAAAAACTGATATCAAATTATCTATACACGATTCACAGTGATTTTTATCAGACACACACAAACATAATAAATATTTACGGGGATCACAAAGATGTGTTTTCTTCAGTTTCTGTTTAAGTAGGTTATATAATTGTATACATGTTATGTATTATTTTGGCTTCGTGTGAGGAAACCTTAATCGGACAGCTCCTCTCAAAAGCCAACCGACCAATGTTATATCTCAACTTTCATAAGAGATGTTTAATTGTTAAAAATGTATAAATTAAAGTATCTGACAAAGAAGAAATAAGATGCGTGTGTGTGTTCATATGCCGATGTACTTTTTTAGGATATATATTTTCCATAATTTATCATGACCCTCTCTATATATATTTCGTGTATATTCTTAATCCATAAACTATTTATTCTCTGATGTCTAAATGAGTTTCCACCCATTTTCCACTCTGATTCATTATTTGTCTATATAAGATTGACAGGAGCAATGTATGTTTATATGGCAGTGTTGTTATTAGGTTTTTCTTCGTGTTGTATGTTATGTACATGGGGAAAAAGTAAATGATCTTTTATATTCTGTACACACAAACGACAAGTACCTGCACCTAATTTTGATAACCAGGCCAGACCCTCGACACAGAAGGGACAGTATCTGCATCCGCTCACATATGACACTGTATATTGATAAGTCACAAAATCCATTTCCTGTAACGTCATTTTGACTGGTGATCACTGGTTTATAACACCGTGTAATAATATGGCTGAGTAGACGTTATGTCTTTTACACGAAACCCAAGCACAGGTACTTGAGGACAGGACCCTAGCTGTGCCCCCCCACCCCACTTCACACACACACACACACACACACGAAACGCTTCGAATATAGCGGTTTTCAACTTTAATTCGCCATTTACATTGAGTTTATGTATCAAAATATTCACATTCAAATAAATCTAACGTTTACTATCCATGTCTTTATAAATAAAAAAATCACTATATATAAAACAACAAGGTAACCAACTTCAGCAGGATACTGAAGAGCACCCATCAGAAATTGGTGTCAGAATATTTATGAAAAATGTGCCCATCAGTAATATTGGCGAGTTCCCACTGTCAGCGGATAAGTTTCCTTCATAACTGTTCAAAAGAAATACAAATATAATCATTTCTACTGTCTAATAAGTCAAGATTTCGAGTGGGGATTTAATGATTTAACTCCATTCGAACCTCGGTCAACGGAAGTGAACCCAAAACGATATCTATGACGTTAGCGCTGCGATTTGTTTATTCACAGAAGGGAACGGTAAGAGTATTCCGAAGGTATTTTGTTTACAAATACTTTCGGAACACTCTTACTTTCCCGTTCTGTATCATATACAATCGCAACATCTTTTTCTCAGTTTGAGTTGACATTCGTGGGCGATGACGTCATAGATGTCATTTTGGGTTCACTTCCGTTGATCGAGGTTCCAATCGGTTAAAATAGTTAAATTTCGAGTAGAAATTAAGAAATTGCAGTCATTAAAAATGATAATATCTGTATTTCACGTGAACAGTTATGAAGGAAAATGATCTGCTGGCACTGGGAATCATCCAATATTATCGATGGGCGCATTTTCATTGATTTGTTGACACTTATTCCCGATGGGTGCCCTCCAGCATCCTGCTGAAGTTGGTAACCTTGTTGTTTATAATGTATAGACTATCGTGATTTTTTTTCTTATTGATAGAGACAGGGTCCTGTCCTCACGTACCTGTGAACCCAAGATGAATTTCGTTAGTTGCTAAAATGTACTTTCTTTTATGCGACAAGGTCTTGATTTTTTACCGCATAATAGCAGGCGGTATATTTTGTGCCAATATATTTGTTTTTAATAATTAAAAACAAATTAATTGGAAATTTTTTTTTTTAATAACTGGCGATACTTAAATACTTACCTGGCAAACTTCTTTTTATTTGTGAGATTATCTCTTTTTCTCATTTCTTTTCCAATTTCAAACAGCCTGGCTAGAATAAAATATTGTGCTTCATACCCGATCACTTAACGATTATTTTTTTTCCATTTCCTTTTCAATTAATTTTAATTTATTTAAACCACTTATTTTTACTGCAGACTGTTTTAAGATGATATACATGTTTTCTTCTTTTTTTTCCGACTTGGTTTTACTTTATAGCACAGTTCTTTTCTATGTTTTATATATATATATACATATTAATATATATATATATATATATATATATATATATATATATATATATATATATATATATATATATATATGTGTGTGTGTGTGTGTGCAATAAAGGATTTGTAAATAAATAACCTTACATATTCTTAAAATTAAAAAACTTTATTTTTTTTAATGTAAAAAAAACTGTTAATTTCGTAAATATAAGTACACCCAGTAAGGTAAAGTCTCGACACAATGTGATTGAAATCGTTTCCTGTGCTGTGTAGTGTCAAGCTGGAAACACCAAGGATAGTACACAGGAAGTTCTTGTCAAACGTGTCAGGGGCGTCACCTGCGAATTTTTATCTAATTATTTCCAATGAATTAAGTAGAATGCCAAATTCAAACAGTAAATTTTGCGATAATGTTGGTCATTTGTTACATTTTTATTTCGCTGTCAAAACCGTGACGTAATATATCCTGATGTGGTTACATTCATTGAAATATTTTAGGATATATTTGGATCACCTGGAAAAAAAGGTATGTTTATGTTTAATGTTTATTTTTTTTTCTTTCATATTTTGAATTTGAATGACAATGAAAACACATGTACGTCACCCTTCTAACTGTATCACTTTTAGGTATTATGCAATTTTAAATATAACGAACAATCAAGAGTAGAAATCTGTATTTTGAATGCACATTAAATCGCAATCTCTCGGTCCACAAAATATATCGTGCAGAACGATTCACACGGTACAAACGATGCGATAAAACGTTACACGAAATGAACGATAAACGCACGCACCATACACGCACGATACACGGTTACGGAACGCACGTTACACGAAAAATATGCCAACTTGAACGTGAGCCCCATTATCTTGGGGGGCCCCGGGATGATTTGAACAAAGTTGGTAAGAATCAACTAGACAATGCTACACACTACCACACTCTACTTGGTAGAGGTCTATTAGCCCATGTTACATACCAAATATATAAACTCCAGACCTTGAAGGTTTTTCTAGTTTTTTTTCCAATATAAGTCTATGTAAAATCAAGTGATCCCTGGAGCGGGGCCAATTTTGACCCCAGTGTCATGATTTGAACAAACTTGGTAAGAAGCGACTAGAAATGCTACACACCAAATATCAAAAGGCTTAGGCCTTGTGGTTTCTGAGAAGAAGATTTTTTCAAGTTTTTCCTATATTAGCCTATGTGAAATCAAGTGACCCCTGGGGCGGGGCCAATTTTGACCCCAGGGTCATAATTTGTACAATCTTGGTAGAGATCAACTAGACAATGCTACACACCAAATATCTCAACTCTATGCCTTGTGGTTTCTGAGAAGAAGATTTTTCAAGTTTTTTCTATATTAGCCTATGTGAAATCAAGTGACCCCTGGGGCGGGGCCAATTTTGACCCCAGGGTCATAATTTGTACAATCTTGGTAGAGATTAACTAGATCATGCTACATACCAAAAATCACAACTCTATGCCTTATGGTTTCTGAGAAGAAGATTTTTCAAGTTTTTCCTATATTAGCCTATGTGAAATCAAGTGACCCCTGGGGCGGGGCCAATTTTGACCCCAGGGTCATAATTCATACAATCTTGGTAGAGAGTCATAAGATCATGCTACATACCAAAAATCAAAAGGCTAGGCCTTGTGGTTTCAGAGAAGAAGATTTTTTAAATTTTCATTTTTAAAATCTATTTTTAGCTCCTGTGACCTAATTATACAATGGACCAGAACCATTTATACAACTTTAGTAGAGCTTCATCCAAGGAACATTCCTGCAAAATATTTTTCAAATTGGCCAAGCCGTTTAGGAGGAGATGTTGTTTGAAGCAATTGTTGACGCCTGACACACGCACGCACGCACGGACGCAGGACGCCGGACAAAAAGCGATCAGAAAAGCTCACCTTGAGCACGTTGTGCTCAGGTGAGCTAAAAATAACTAAGGGCAATACCTCAAAAATTATGAAAGGTAGAGTTATCATTCTTGTGCACTGCACTCGTCTCCAATAAGATCTATCCACCTATGAAGTTCCAAGTTGATACCTCAAATTCTTTTTAACTTATGCTCTGGATAATAATTAAGTCTAAAAAATAACAAAGGGCAATAACTCAAAAAGTATGAATAACAGAGTTATCATCCTTGTGCACTTCACTCCTCTTCAATGAGATCTATCCACCTATGAAGTATCAAGTTGATACCTCCAATACTTTTCCAGTTATGCTCCAGACAAAAATTAAGTCTAAAAAATAACAAAGGGCAATAACTCAAAAAGTATGAAAGGTAGAGTTATCATTCTTGTGCACTGCACTCCTCCTCAATGAGATCTATTCACCTATGACGTATCAAGTTGATACCTCAAATACTTTTGGAGTTATGCTCCGGACAAAAATTAAGTCTGAAAAATAACAGAGGGCAATAACTCAAAAATTATGAAAGGTAGAGTTATCATTCTTGTGCACTGCACTCCTCCTCAATGAGATCTATCCACCTATGAAGTATCAAGTTGATACCTCAAATACTTTTCAAGTTATGCTCCGGACAAAAATGTCGGACGGACAGACGGAGACTATTACTAAAGGCGGCGGGGGATAACAAAGTGAAATATGGCATTTTTTAATATTAAAAGGGGCATAACTCCTGACCTTATTAACCATTATCGGCCATAATGAAATTTGGCCAAGAGATCATAGCTATAAATATTGTCATAAAGGTTGAAGATGATTGCTTAAGAAATGAAGATGCTAGAGTGCAAACAAAGTGAATCTGGCATTTTTCAACACTAAAAGAGGCAAAACTTCTGACCTCATTGGCCAAAACAGCCATAATCAAACTTGGATGAGAGATTATGTAATAAACATTGTCATGAAGTTTGAAGATTATTGCTTAGAAATGAAGATGCTAGATGTACTAAGCATGATATGAAACACGCAAATACCAAGCCAAAAAACGTATTTACTTACGGTGTGGTACACCAACCAAACCACACTACACAACCTTTTGTTGAACATTGTGGCATTTCCAGTCTTTGTAAAACATTGTAGTGTGTAGTACTCAAATGTCATTAGCAATGCAAAATAGCTCTGGACAAACTAACATTTATTTTAAACAAAAGTTCAAAATAAGACAACGAAGAAGATATTTAATTACTGGGACAAGGTAGAGTTGTAGTTCTTTGACAATGCTTTCAAATCATGTTGCGGATAAGAAAAAAACAAAGGAAAATAATTAAACAAGAGGGCCATGATGGCCCTAAATCGCTCACCTGAGATAAATAGGTTGACCCAAGGAACATCTGTACCTATTTATTTTAAAATCTGGCCAGTAGTTTTGAAGAAGATGATTTTTAAAGTTTTCATATTTTTTTCTTTTTGTTGCCATGGCAACCAGAGTTCTACATGGATCAAGTTTATTTTAGCAACTTTTGTGAAGGTTGACCCAAGGATCATTCCTGCTAAGTTTAATCAAATTCTGTCTAGTGGTTTCAGAGGAAATGTTGATTAAAGTTTTCCCTATATACATATAAGGCAAATAAGCCCCGCCCCTGGCGGCCATGTTTTTTACGGATCGGAAAATTTTTAGCAACTTTGGTAGAGGTTGACCCAAGGATCATCTGTACCAATTTATTTTAAAATCTGGCCAGTAGTTATGAAGAAGATGATTTTTAAAGTTTTCATTTTTCTTCTTCTTTTTGTTGCCATGGCAACCAGAGTTCTACATGGATCAAGTTTATTTTAGCAACTTTTGTGAAGGTTGACCCAAGGATCATCCCTGCCAAGTTTAATCAAATTCTGTCCAGTGGTTTCAGAGGAGATGTTGTTTAAAGGTTTCTCAATATACATATAAGGCAAATAAGCCCCGCCCCTGGCGGCCATGTTTTTTTACGGATCGGAATAATTTTAGCAACTTTGGTAGAGGTTGACCCAAGGAACATCTGTACCAAATAATTTTGAAATCTGGCCAGTAGTTTTGAAGGAGATGATTTTTAAAGTTTTCAAATTATTTTTCTTTTTGTAGCCATGGCAACCAGAGTTCTTCATGGATCAACTTTATTTTAGCAATTTTTATAGAGCCTCACCCAAGGAACATTCCTGCCAAGCTTCATTAAATTCTGTCCAGCAGTTTCAGAGGAGATGTCGTTTAAAGCAAATTGTTGACGCCGGAAGCCGCTGGACGAAGGGCGATCACAAAAGCTTACCATGAGCACTTTGTGCTCAGGTGAGCTAAAAATGGGACCAGGTAGACTTGAACAATGCACTTCTCCTAGCTGCCATCTGTCTATATTTTAAGTTTCAATTAAATTCCTTGAATAGTTTTCAAGATATGTTCTGGACAAGAAAAAAAAATTAGGGAGATAATTAAACAAGAGGGCCATGATGGCCCTAAATCGCTCACCTGAGATAAATAGGTTGACCCATGGAACATCTGTACCTATTTATTTTAAAATCTGGCCAGTAGTTTTGAAGCAGATGATTTTTAAAGTTTTCATATTTTTTTTCTTTTTGTAGCCATGGCAACCAGAGTTCTTCATGGATCAACTTTATTTTAGCAACTTTTGTAGAGCCTCACCCAAGGAACATTCCTGCCAAGTTTCATTAAATTCTGTCCAGCGGTTTCAAGCAAATTGTTGATGACGGACGACGCATGACGCCGGACAAGGGCGATTACAAAAGCTCACCTTGAGCACTTTGTGCTCAGGTGAGCTAAAAATGGGACCAGGTAGACTTACAGTTTTTGGACACTGCACTTCTTCTAGTTGCCATCTGTCTAAATTTAAGTTTCAAGTAAATTCATTGAATAGTTTTCAAGTTATCTTCAAGACAAAGTTCTGACAGACCAACCAACTGACCGACCACAAGGTGACACCTATAGCCCCTCCCCACAAACTTAGTTTGGCAGGGGTATAATAAACTTTGTAAATGTTGGTCAGACTGCACAAGAAAAAGCTTTTTTTCTTAAATGACTATTATGTGAAAAAAAAGAGCTTTCTTTAACAGCCTGTAATGCTATTACCTGTAATGGGGGAAAAAAAACAACAACCCAAAAACAAGAGAATCGGTAGAACCGATGGATGCTCCCAAAATAAATGCTAAAACCAAAGGACAATAACTCCAAAATTATGCTGAACAGAGTTGTGGCTCTTGTACACTGCACTTCTTCTTATTGAGATCTATCTACCTATGAAGTTTCATGTTGATACCTCTAATAGTTTTTGTGCTATGCTCCGGACAAAATTTAAGTATGAAAAATAACAAAGGGCAATAACTCCAAAATTATGCAAAACAGAGTTGTGGTTCTTGTACAATGCACTTCTCCTCATTGAGATCTGTCTACCTATGAAGATTCATGTCTATACCTCTTATACTTTTTGTGCTATGCTCCGGACAAAACTTAAAGCATGAAAAATAATGAAGGGCAGTAAAATTATGCAAAACAAAGTTGTGGTTCATATACACTGCCCTTCATTAAGATCTATCTACCTATGAAGTTTCATGTCTATACCTCTTATAGTTTTTGTGTTATGCTCCGGACAAAATTATGATGGACAAAGCGGCAACTATATGCTCTCCCTTCGGGGGCATAAAAAATTATATATATATATAATTTTTTATGCTCCCAGAAGGGAGAGCATATATTTACAACCATGGAATGTTGCATTGGGTGAACATGTGTTTGTAGATGGGTATTGATAGACCTAATACACACAGAATTAAAAAATTAAATACTTAGTCAACGACCATAATATGCTATGCTATCATTGAAATTTAAACCATTTCCACATGGTCAGGTAAATTAGCTGTTTAATATTATTGATCAGGAATGTTTTTTTCAACTCTCACTGAAAGTATGGAATAATTCCCCTACCCTTTTCCTTATTGTAGATAATGTTTTTCAGCAGGAGATCATTGTGACAGAAGACCACTGGTGAGTTGAGCTGCTCCAAATGTTCCTTGAGAGAGTCCACTTCCTGTTTCAACAAAGCCTTGGGTTTAATTGTAGCCTCATATCTGGAACAGGTACAGAAGTATTACGGATATGAACATTCAGAAGTTAAAAAATTTCATGGAATTAATATCTCTGTGATAACAACTAACAAGCTGAAGTTCAGCAAAATAACAATGATTAAATTTTAAAGAAAGGCAAAAGACAGACTATAAAATGTTTTTGGAGAAGACTGAAAACAAGAGGGCCAATATGGCCCTGAAGACACTCACCTAAGAAATATTGTCTTGACTGCCTGCACAAGTTACTATATTGTAGCATAGATGTACTGAATACAGAAGCCATGCATAATCCAGCAAGATCAATACAATTCCACAAATCAAACATTACATATGGTCAAAACTTGAAGGTTGTAGCATAAACTAGATGTGGGTGTTCCTCGGAACACTTGTGTCGCCTGCATTTAAGCATGTTTGATGAAAGAATTGACTAGAAAATCGATCTTTTGACAAATTATTGATAAAGCATAATCTATTTTGTGAGGTACAAAATAACACACACACACATATATATATATATATATATATTATTTTTTTTGGGGGGGGGGGGGGAATAAAATATTCAAACAGTGCAATATGTAATAATTTTCCCGAGCACTTTCGACTATACAGTCTTCATCAGAGGAGTGTCAGAATGACTATGAATTCAAAACATTAACTGTAAGAAAAATTATGACGTCATTAAGCACTTATGACGTTAATTATATATATGTTGCAAGTTTGTAGTCATCATTATCATTATTGAGTTATCATTCTTGTGTACTGCACTCAGACCAATGAGATCTATCTACTATAAATGTTTAAGGCAACACTTTACAAGTTATGCACCACACAAGAATTAAATCCAAAAAAATAAACAAAGGGAAATTACTCCAAAAATACAACAGTTATCATTCTTGCACAATGCACTCCATGAGATCTTTCCACCTGTGAGGTTTCAAAGTAATACCTCAAATACTTTTCGTGTTATGCTCCAGACAAAAATGAAGTCTGAGTATCAACAAAGGGCAATAACTCAAGGAAAAAGAGAAACAGAGTTATCATTCATGTGCACTGCACTCAGACCATTGAGATCTATGAAGTTTCAAGTCAACACCTCAAATACGTTTCGAGTTATGCCCCAGACAAAAATTAAGTCTGAAAATCAACAAAGGGAAATAACTCAGAAAATAAAACAGAGTTATCATTCTTATGCACTGCACTACAAATCCATGAGATCTTTCCATCTATGAAGTTTCAAAGCAATATCTCAAATACTTTTTATGTTATGCTCCTGACAAAAATAAAGACTGAGAATCAACAAAGGACAATAACTCAGGAGAAAAGAAAGTGAGAGTTATCATTTATGTGCACTGCACTCCACCTCAATGTGATCTATCCATGTTTTAAGTTTCAAGGTGATACCTCAAATACTTTTTGAGTTATGGTCCGGACAAAAATAAAATCTCAGAATCAACAAAGGGTAATAACTCAGAAAATACGAAAGTCAGAGTTATCATTCTTGTGCACTGCACTCCACCTCAATGTGATCTATCCATGTTTTAAGTTTCAAGGTGATACCTCAAATACTTTTCGAGTTATGCTCCGGACAAGAAAGTGTGACGCCGACGACGCCGACGACGACGACGACGACGGACAAAGTGATCCCTATGTGTCTGCCATGCTATGCAGGCGACACAAAAATCCTAAGTAATACAGTGATTCAGATTGGACCCACTTTCCTTAGGACAGTTGTCCTAAATGGTCAGTATTTTTTAAGTCATTTGTCCTAAATTACAAGAAAAACTTCGGACAATTTTGTTATAGCAAAATGATTTATGAGACTTTAATGACACTTTCAAGTTTACTTTATTTATTTATATTCTTTTTGCTTTGAAATATATCATTCAATATTGTTTCAAAACTTCAGTCAGTTAAATAATTTCCTACGTAAATATGTTGTTATGACTATCTTTGATACCTTGTTCACTCATAGGAATGAAATAAATAATTGTTATTCAAGGTAGTATCTGGAGGGATGCAGTTCTTCAGCATGAAATCAGTATGTCACAAAAGAGAACCCACCCAACCCTTAAGCATAAAAAATCTTACAAATAAAAGCAAAGAAATATCCTTTCAATTTTACTGACTCAAGAAAACAGCAGGTAATAATAAATTATTTAACTTTAAATGGAAATGTGAGATCATTCATACTTCTGGGATTTTGAAGATGATGAGTGAGAGAAAGATTGGACATATAAGGATATTTTGATTGTTTAACAAATTAAATAAACATAGAACTGCAATTTATATGACTTTCTATCTAATCAAAGTCTACGGCGAATTCAGCAAAATCCGAAAAATCAGACTCGTCAGAATGATTTTCCATTCTGCGACAGTCATGTTCTTATAAATATGATTTAATTTTAAAGTGCTGACAAATCATTTACAAGTATATATATTTTATTCCCCCAATAATAGATTGACATCCTTTGATTTCTTATCTACTTTTTTGTTTTTCAATCATCATTAACAGTTTCTTGCAGACATTTTATAACGGCCTGTTTATTTCTTAGAAGACTCGCCGATTACCGGTTTTAACGGCACTTGATTAGACAATCAAATGACAACATCTTGTGGCACGTGATTTATGGTATCTGACGATGCTATTAGTTCTTTTTATAGACAGACGCTATTGTTTAAATAGCACAAGAAGAATAAATTTGCATAGGTAATTTTCCATTGGAATGCATCATTCAATTTAATTAGTCATATTCCTGATTTTAGTGATTGATATATGTATTTAATTTTAAAGAATCCTGTAATTATGAAAAAGAAAGATACTTATACCTAAAAACTGTGGAAAATATCGATCTTTCCGGTGGTCGAAATTCTCACAACGTACGAGTCACACGAACACGCATACAAACAGTCGACCCCATGTATCAACAAGAGCTGTAAGAGGACAGCACGCTCGACTATTCAAAATGCTTATTGGTAAATCAAATGAAATCTATTTAAATTCTAGCCCTTCACATTCCCTGTACATAATAATAGTCAAAAATGATATACCTTGATAGTCTGAGACTCTGATACCCCTTAATATATTTATGATGTCTAAAATCAATCCCATGCCTAGTTACTGAGACATAAGCACAATAACACTGTGCATGCAAAACTTTAACCAAAAATCCAAGTTAGAAAAGGGCCATAATTTGCATCAGTCCAAAAGTTATCCTCCTGTTTTCTGATGCCCTTGAAGACACTCCTTAACTTTCTAGTCAATTCCACAAGCAATTTCTGAGATATAAGCTGGATAGTAGCTTGAATGCAAAAGGGGGCCATAACTTGTAATATATTCCATCAAAAGTTATCTACCATGAAAGTATGATACCCCTAAACGTATTAAAGATGTTTCAAATCAATCCCATGCCTGGATACTGAGATATTAGCATGAAAGTACCTTGCATGCAAAACTTTAACCAAAATTTCTAAGTTAAAAAAGGGGTCATAACTTGTAATATATTCCATCAAAAGTTATCTACCATGAAAGTATGATACCTCAAACATATTAAAGATGTTTAAAATCAAGCCCATGCCTGGATACTGAGATATAAGCATGAGAGTATCTTGCATGCAAAACTTTAACCAAAATTTCTAAGTTAAAATGGGGCCATAATTTGTAATATATTCCATCAAGAGTTATCTACCTTGGTTGTATGATGCCCCTAAACATATTCATAAACTTTCAAGTAAATACCATGAATGGTTATTGAGATACAAACTAGATAGTACCTTGCATGCAAAACTTTAACCAAATTTTCTATTGCATGCAAAACTTTAACCAAAATTTCTAAGTTAAAAAGGGCCATAATTCATATTAAATTCAGTCATGAGTTATCTATCTTGGTTGTCTGATGCCCCTGAACATATTTATAAACTTTCAAGTCAATACCATAAATGGTTATTGAGATATAAGGTTGATAGTAACTTGCACGCAGAACTTTAACCAAAAGCTGCAACGCCGAGGCTGAGGCCGACGCCAGGGTGACTACAATAGCTCTCATATTCTTCGAATAGTCGAGCTAAAAATCGTTTCTAATGTAATTATTTTCAGAACAAACACATTTTTTTATATAGATTGTAGTATGATTAAAGTTTCAACAGCAACAATGCTATTTAGTCTTTTTTTGCCGATAAGGAACTTTTATGCTGTTAAAAACCGACTGCGTCAATTCGAGTCTCCATGAATTAACGGGTATTTGAGTCAAAATGCGTCTGTATGAAGTAACAGGTAAATGCGTCAGAATGAGTCTCTATGAAGTAAAGGCTTAATTGTCGAAATTTCACCGTCCGGTACAGACATTTGTCGGTCACATTGTCTGATGAAATGTATTTTTATCGGCCCGATGGGCGTACTGAGTTTATTTTTTCTGGTCATCTGTAGCTTTTATTGGCCCTGGACCGTAGGGCCGATCCAATCTGAATCTCTGTTAATATTAAAAGGACCATAACTCCTGACCAAACTGGTTGATAAAGATCTACGCATGCGCCGGATCCTTAAAGTCACAAATCTTGCTCTCAGCAAAAATTT
>CM037783.1:63051230-63101230 GCA_021229015.1 Solen grandis | reverse complement strand
ACTTTCTCTTGTTCCCTTGACTGGCCGCTTAAGACAGTATGACTGTACGATAATCATGACGGTATGAGATAAATCTCAGTTGTAAAGTGTGTCCCTTTACCGTATGTTTCCTGTATGAAATATATTATTCACCGAGTTACTTCATTTTAGCCACTGCATTTTTGAGGCTTGGAAGTCAAATATTTGTCGGTGATTGGTCAACACATGACATGCATCATAAACCATATTACGCTGGCCATAATTTCTGTAGGTGGAAAATTCTGTATGAGATTTCCAGGCTGGGCTGACAGAGACAATTTGACTTGCAAAACAGATACTTGCTATTCAAATTTTAATCACACAAGATATGGTAGAACACTAAGCATTCCTTTTGCCTATACAGTGTCTCAAAATAGCGTACATTTGTCAGTCTAGACCTCAAGGAATAAAAATATATAGCTTTGAACTTTCTGTTTAGTATTTACAAAATAAATCAAATTATTTTCTTGGGACAGATAAAAGTAAATTATGAGCACACCTACTTATGAATACGACGGTGACCAATTTGAAAACATAAATTCAAAATTTGAGAACTAGAAAACCCATTGTCCTCTGTAATCCTCGTCTCACACGAGAATATCGAAGGCAAACACAATATGAAATAAAAAGCCTGTATAATAACATTTTCATTTCAAAGACTTGGCTCATCAGATGAATTTATTTCTTCTGTTTTCCAGTTCTGCAAAATGAAGATATCAATATGTTATGGACTACTGCTCCTATCAGTTCTAATTGACTGACAGTGCTGCAACTGTGTTTGCTTAGTGCGTATATAACAAGACTATCAGACAGCATACTGATTGGAGAAAATGAGACACAGTCACATAATATACAGTTTTACTGCAATAATATCGGTCTTTTTGATAAGCTATACGAAATGGTTCGACGTATATAAATAAATGATATAGTAAATGTGCTTGTTCCTTTACTTGATAAATATACATATAATGGTTTTGCACTCAGTTATATTAAAAAAGTATATGATGAATAAGTTAAAACCATTAGAGAAATGTAGCACTAAAACACACCCCTTTTCATCAGTGAAATTACAATCTATTTATAAACAATTTGTCTTTTGATTCTTCTTCTATGAGGTAGCAAGTACTATGATGATGAAAATGCAGCGGTGATTTAAGTCATTTTGGTTCCTTTGTATACCGGGATACCTCTGTACTGGCATACCAAAAACATCGATGATGATGGCGCAAATCTGTTTATGAAAGGTGAAACAGTGCATATGTCAAATGAGATGTCCCTTTGTACATGCATGCCATTTTTCATCGTTGAAACACACGTTCGATCAGTACGTTTTGCTTCCTGGTGATCACGGAATATATACCGTGTCTTCCGATGATGGACGTTATTACGCATCGCTGTCACATTTCTTGATTTGTTAAAGTATATGTACAGTTCTTTTAAAGACTCTGAAATCCATCGCATATCTTCGAAACAAGTGAATTAAAATGAAATTGAAATAGTTAGGCGTGCTTAACAACAACAAATGGTTGGAAAAAAAGACAGGCGAACCAACAAGATTTTTTTACTTGACTTGACTACTTGAGTTTACCGTCGCTTCGACAGTATTTCAGTCATTTCGCGACGACCAGCTAATTACAGGTGGAGGAAGACCCCGAATGCACGGAGGCATCCGGGTAGAACCACCAACCAACCTCCAGCTGGAAGGCTTCCTCACATGAAAATCCGAATGACCCTGCCGGGATTCGAACCCACGCGGTGAGAGGCTTAGTGAGTGCTAAAGTCAGCGACTTTACCCGCTCGGCCACGAAGATGTAATAAGAAATATATGTGATGCTGTGTGTGTGTGTGTTCATTGTTATAGTTTACAAAGAAAATTATATCATTATCGGAACAATATCAGACACGGGTGATAAATCAAAGTCATTCATATGACATCCAGTTGTTATATAACCATTGTAAAGCAGACACTGAAACTATGAACTACTAAATACGTCAGAAGAATTATCTCATGTTGCAAAAATAAAAAAAATAACTAATCTGTCGGGTGTCTAGGTATTGAGGAGCCCGAGGTATGACCTGTCCACTGAAATATGTATTTGTTCATTGCAGATTGCAGTAAGGCAACTGTTGTAATTGTCAACAGGGTGGAAGGAGGTGTCAGCGACAACCATTCTATCAGATATGACAAGACATCGCCTGCCGCACAGACATGAATCACATGTCAATTGGCTTTCAGGAAGGCAACTTTAGAACCAAGACAGACTGATGAAATATTTATTTCTAATGGGGATCCAACAGCAGTTTTGCTGTTTTATTGATATTAAAGATTGGTAAACCGATTTTACTCAGATCTAAGGGATTTTCCCCATAGAATGCCACCATTCAATAAAACTATTTTTTTAGAAAAAAAAATCATCAACACTTTCAATATAAATGTGCCGTACGATTGAAAAGAATGAAAAATAACGTTGGAGAATTTACTCCTGTACTTTATAATAATATTCCTTTAATATTTCAGATTGTATTTAAAAGAGAGGGAGACCATCTTATTATTCCAAAAACTTTCTTAAAACGTTGTTATAAAACAGGTGTTACTGTAAACAAAAACGATTTGAATATAAACAAAAAAGTTACACTCGACTAGAAATTTCATCGCGCATACCTATAAATAATTAATAGAATGCTAAACAATGACACACGTGTCACGGTGTTTTGGTGAGCATTTAAAGATCCTGATACCTTTTAATTATCTAATCATGTTTTACAAATTTCTCTCTGGGGATTTGCGTTTTTCTCATACAATACATTCCAGTATTTTTCAAGCCAGTACTACCATGGTAAGTATATCTTGGTAGTTATGTCTAAGAAATGAAGTTTTGTAGAGCATTAATCCGAACTCAATTGTTTTGTACGTTTATGCAAGTCTATTATTCAGAAAACAGTTTCATCAGCATTGTTCGGAAATGACATTGCTTATATGCTAACTTATATATAACATATTCACGAAAGTAGAAAAAGTCGTATCATACCTATACTAGAAGCGCGAACTATAATGGTAAATCAACATTTATGAACACCTGAGTTGACACAGGCTAATTAAACGCGATAAAATTGTACATGATATTATAACGTTAAATCTTTAAAACGATTTAATCATCCAATGATCAAAATGTCTATAATGTTTTAATTTGAAATAACCCTTTGACTACTGTTAGTTTGATTTGACTTATTTGCAGAAGATCAGTAGCAGTTCGTGGCTGTCCCAAATGAAGTGTTTGACGCAACATTCTTTCTTTATAATAACATAGAACATTTTAAGAGGGCATAAAGAAGTTAAGTATCAACAAAAATGTTGGTCTTGAATTCTTCGAGAATGTAGATGTCACTGTGACACATTCCTAATTACATTTTACATTTGTTTTAGAGGTATAGCATTGCGGGATGGTGAGCCGCTGTTAATTACATTAGTTTTATGGTTGTTTGGGTCTCACTTATTGTCCGGATTCCCAGTCTTCAACGCAGAGCGTCTCATAAAACCATAATAGACCAAGCATAAATATTTCTGAATTCTTCGCGATCTTTTTATTCCAGTGTAGGTAATTGGGTTTGAAATCTTTAAACTGGAGTGCTCAGCTGGCCCGCATTTATGACTGCAATACGGTGTTGTCTGTGTGATAAAGGCATGCTAATGACACGTGGAAATGGTTCTCTCAGTGACGTACAAGTCCGCAGCATGCTGTTTTTAGGTTAAAATGTAAATGTTTGTTATTCAGTAGGATATACAAACACTTATATTTTTTCCAGGATAGAGCTGACTGTTAAATTTGCATTACTTCGGGGGACCACCTTCACCTGCGTGTAATATCACAAGAAGGACAACTTTAAAGGTTACAGTGGTTGTGTTTTTCCTCTCGTCAGTACCATTTTTATAAATAAGATTGTGAAACATTTCTGGATAACAATCAAATGGATAAGTAAATGGGATCATCAAAATAGCGGTGACGAATGTGACAACACCTTGAATGAAAACATAGTTTTGGAATGTTCGCAAAACAATATTACATATATTTTTCTAATATCAATGGTTGAATAATAGAATTTATTCCATTACTGAAATAAGATCTAGCCTAGTAGCTTGTTTTGACGTAATACGTGTGCAATAAAATCATTCAGACAAATTATTTTACCAAATTTAATATAGATTCTGCTACAGAAAACATCTGCTCGAAAACCCTTGCTCATTAACAAATAATGAAGTGTAAGAAACAGCTAAGGGCTACTGCCAAGATTCTTATACAAGAAATAGTGGGCTTTATACGTAAAATTCCTTGTTTCAGGTCTAATTTCTGACGAATACACTCTCCTTATTTCCTTGAGACCCCTGTAACTATATCAAAAGGGCAAATCTATTTACAAAGTGTCTTGCAATTAACCAATATTGCAAACATATAACATGAGATTATCTGAAATGTCGAGCTCAAATAATGCATTAAGTGGCAGATTGTCGAATATTATGGCTGATTTTGATAAGCCGATACTAGAAGAATTATTTCAGGACGCCTTAACGGGACGTATAAAGTGATCGCACTGTCACGGTATTCAGCCCATTTATCCCAGTTAGCCTATCTCACTTGTAAATAAGCCAAAAGCCTAAACTAGGATAAGTTTCACGTAGCCTTTTAAATGGGCTAAATCGGATGCATTTTCTTATAAACATAGGCTCAATAGGATAAATAGGATTAAATAGACTTTTAAATTATAAAACTATACTTTTAATATAAACATAGGCTTAATAGGATAAAAAGGCTGAATGCGGTAGCCTATTTAATGCAAAGCTAAACAGGATGTATGGCTAAGTTACATACCTTTTTGAGTTAAGATGCGTATCTCATTCACTACATAGGCTAAATGCCTTACTTCACATACATTTTAAGACATGACAAGCTTGGTTGATTTTTATTGCAAATAAAATGTAATGAATAACCATTGCCGTTTTATGAATTTTTAAATGCAAAACAAACAACGTGTCTTATTAAGCAATAGTTTCAAATACACGTATAGTGTTTATGACCGAGATAGAGTTTCACCGTTCTTCGTTTGTGATTGATCCGGTCGATCCTGTTTCAGCATGTCCCGGTAAACGCGAGAGCAAATTGATAACTCCTGTCAGTGACCAAACATCTTTATGCAAATTTGTACACAGAGCATCCCCGTGAGCCTTTTAATTATTTACTTATTAAAACGATTCCCTCGAGGGATTAGACAGTAACGATACTGTACAAACAGTAGTTACTGGAACTAGGCGTAACAAATGAGAAAATACTATCTAATTGTGACGCAGGAATAAATAGTGTCAAGTGAAAATAAGTGGGTTGGAAAACACAGAAGTTGCTGTTTCCTGAACACGTTTCTAGATCTTATTTATTTTTTAAATATTTTTTTATCGAAATCTCCTTCTTACAGCCATATTAGAATCCATGGTAACATCACGGAGCTACATCTCTGGTAACATTCAGATGTAATTGAGTTCAAAAGGATTTAAGAGCAGACGGTTTTAATTAGAAATAATTAAATCGTCTTTAACAACCATTGTGATCGCTTACATTGATTTATGTATAGACTATAATATGTGTATGTTGATACTCATCGAGATTTTCTTCAACCCCTCAATGTCTCTGTCAATACATACAGGTCATTCCCATGTGATGTCATAGGTACTGATATGACACTTTTTGGCAGGCATTTTGTTTGGCTTCAGTTGATGCAGGCAGAAATCTGAGATTACATGCTATTTTTAAATCATCACTGTACTTCTACTTTTCAATATGTCTATAAGGTTTTGATAGATTTAAGGTAAACACTGTATAACAAAATTGTTACACTGTTGTTTTGTTGTTGTTGAAGGATGAACACTTACACTTTTTCTTAAATGTTCATTTTTTGCGTATACATGTACCCATATAAGGAATATTTCATCATAAAATATGAATTTGAGCTTTTAAATGGTGTTTACATTTTGATATTTGGCGCAGAAATAAGAAAAGATAAAAAAAATGAAATTTCTGCTCCTATATGCGTCATATAAAATCAAAGCGCTGAAGGCACTGTAGTTGTGTGTGTCTCAAGTGGAAGAGGGTTTGACGAGCTGCAGATATGCGGGGTAACTTAGTTTTTGCCATATATCAAACTTATATTAAAAAATTAAACGATTGTTCATTGTAGTCTATAGAAATAGGGAGAGTAAGAGTGGCGAAGTGCTAATTGTAAACAGTCTGTTGAAACAAATGGTGCGTTCATCTTTAATTTCTTGTAATGACCATGTTAACGCAACGTTAAAACGGGGTTTTACGTATTGCGCGAAAATTTGACCTCTGTTTATTAAATTTATTCTGGTAAACAAAAGAAATACGACAATACTGTTATCTTAGCACTATCAGAGCTTTGATTTGTACGATGGCACAGTTTCTATTTATAGATGCAAATCAATGGCTCGGAGCCTCCCTACTGTGTCCTTAGTAACAGACATTCTATATAGAGCAACAAATAACCCCTGGATGTACCTCTGATGTATCTGAGATAGCTTGATGCTGTTATTAGTAAATTACAGGGATATGTATTGGAATTCAAGCATTCTATTTGGACCATTGTAACACACTATATCACCGAAACCTGCACATCCACCAACCAAATTCAGGCACGAGCCACCTTTGCATCGAAAGAAACTGTACTCCTTCGCATAGTAAAGTGAAAGTTACGAAACATCATAGGGAAAATAGTCCTTTTGTGCTTTTATGCTACATACAATTATTGTGTCCCGTAAATATTTATTTTTTTACTCAAAATTGAGTTTTCACTTTCAACAATTTGACTGAATCTCAGCATACCTGTGTTGTAGAATTCTGTTTAATCGGTCGATCATTCATACAAAATGAAGAGGTTATTCGGTTTTAAATGTAGAGAATGGGACCCCCAGAATGTAGGTGTTATAGTTGTGAGTGACTGCGTCATACACAACTAAAAACCTTGAATTTACCAAATCAAAATGGCCGCCAAAAGTAGGGATATTTGTGGGAAATATGTATAGACAGCTCTCGTGCTATGCTCCTGTGGGTGTATAATTATCTCCCTACTTCCTAAGATTCGCTCATAAGTTCATATAATACTCTCAATTGGCAAATTAAACATTTCTAAAATGACCCACGGACAGCATTTTTGTAATCTAGTGACAATGTTTACATATGTCTACGTGAATCACGCCGGGTGCGCCCCCCTCCCCCCACCCTTAAATCCGCCAGTGGCCATGATACCAGGCCCGATCAGATTATCCATACAACAGACCGACACGTCTTGGAGCTCTACCCTTAGATTCAGCGTATAAAAGCAATAATCACACACACAGAGTGTACTTTATGTCATGTCCAGTGATCTAAATACATGACGCTCATACTTTTCGGTCACAGACGATCTGATTCAAGACTTGTTATTGAGGTTGGTGATGACGAAGATACGGATAGCGAAATGTGAAACAAATGCATAATTGTGTGTATATTTGGTTTGTTACGTCAGAGGAAGTCCCAACCGTATGAACTTACAGACAAGTAGAATCATTTACGTATATCGTTATCTTGACACAAGGTCCAATGTGGTCTTAAGTACCTAGATAATGTAACAACATTAATTCACATCCCCATTGAATTTCATAAAAATACATGTAGGTAGTTTAAACTCGAAAACAGTACTTACAGTAATACATCCATCATTAAACTGTGATCATGGCCCATCAACATATCGTGGGAATTTAAGAGTAAATGCAAGCGTTTAAAGTCTTTTGGCAAAAAGAGCTTATAACTCCAAGTCAATGTGCGACTGTGCTTACCAAACTCCGCCCGCAGTAGTTACCTCCCCTTATAGTTTTTTTTTTTTTTTTTTTTGCTTCCAAGGAAGATCACTGTGTGGAGTTTGTGTGCTTACATCTGCACTGAAGTCTTTTGAAGGACCATGACTATCATTCGATGATGGATTTCCTTTTTCGAGAACACCGGGCAAGGTCAACCTGTCCTGGAACTACCCTTAAATGAAAGCTAACCAGGAAGTTATACCTGAATTAGTTTAATATAATCATGGTAATGATTAAGAGGATGATAGGAAGATAATGATGAATGAGTCCAAATAAATATCCTACAGGCGGGTTCTGATAGTGACAAATGGAAGATCAACATTACAGTAATATCAGTGATATTTTTTTTTTTATAAAACTAAACTCAATCATATGTTGCTCTTGGCCTGAGATTCATACAATTAATGAGACAAAGGCTGCATCAGAGAACAATTTGCTGTTTCAAACATTTATGCATATTAAAGTGGCATAATTAATATAACAAAACTCCATACAACATTTTTGTAGAAAGCAGTGAAATATGCACACATATTAGAAATGTTGATATATTCAGTTCACTACTTGCTATTATGCCAATACGCCCCTCATTTTATGAGACCAAACTTTCAAAATCTAAATGCAGCAACAAGATCGTACATCACTCACCTGAGCAACACTGATTTTCATACAGATAATCTTTGATCAATACAGCTGCTAGAGTGTAAACAACGGTCATTAACTCCTGACCTACTGGTTTGATATAAGCTACAATCAACCTTGGACAAAATATTATGTTCTCATACACATTGTCACAAAGATTGAAAAAAGAATGCTAAAGAAATGATTAACTATGCTTTAAACATGACAATATTATTTGATTTTCTAATATTTCAAGAGCAAGAAATCAGGATCTATATGTCCGATATCTTAAATGAACTGGACTAAGATTTAATGGTCATGAACTTTGTGTATAAGTTTGATTAAGAAAGGAAATGAAGTGAAATTTGACATTTTTGGGCTTCCTTCTTTGGTTCTTTGGTCATTCAAGGTTCGTTTTGCCTGACATAAAAGGCTGTTACTAGCAAACGTTTTGCTAGTCAGAAAGCTTATGGTCATAATCATTTTCACAAAGTTTGAAAACGATTGCTTAATTAAGAATGAAAATGCTAGTGAGTGACATAGTCAAATTGTTTTTCTTTTAAATATATTAAGAGCCACAACTCTAGAACTATTGCTTTAATGTCAAAATAGTCTGATATTATGGACATTAAAATTGTGTTAAGTTTGAACAAGTTTTTTTTTCAATCAGATGCTAGTGTGTAAAAAAAATAAGTTTAATAAGTAAATTTTGCATTTTTGGATCATTCAAATTGCAAGAGTTTTAACAAACTAATCTTGATATGGCAATTGAAATTCAACAAACTTAATTGGACCCTATGAGCACCTCATGCTCAGATGTGTTAAAAATAAACTAAACCTAAATCAAATGTATGTAAACAGACTGAAATCAGACATTTGAAATGTGAACCAATAAATCTGAAACAATAACAAGGGACCATAAAATATGACCCTATAACAAACACATAATACAATTACATAGTCATCTCTCGTATCCAGATTTCGATGTTATAAAATGTAAAACAAAAACGAGAAGTCAAATAATTGGGGATATCAGAACACTGATGGTGTTGATTTACAATGTAAATTCAATGAATGCTGATTCATGCCGTATTAAGTGCTTTGAAAAAAAATTCTAACATAAAAGTTTTACAGAACAACTATGCAAACAATATTCAACCCTAAATAAACAGTCATAAAATATTGTTGTTTTTTTTTTCTTATTTTTTTCTTTTGTGAATTTTTACCAAACAGGTGAAAATAGTGTGCGCTTCTTTACTAATTGTTAAAAGCCTGCAGCAAATATCAAAGTAATCTATCCATAGAATATGTACATGTCTATATAAAGGAAAACACAATCATGTCTATAGCCTGACTAATGATTTCAGATTCATAAAAAGGGAGGTACATAACAATAGTATAGCTAGGTTAAAACTTTAAAATATCAGTTGTCATACAATATTAAAAAATAATCAGGTGAATCAAATAAAAAAAAAATCTTCACTTATACTTTACTTACTTACACTATGTGAAATCTAGGTTGTCCCAGAAAAATCAGTAAAAATTAAGATTGATATGCCTATAAAATAATCACTACTTTTAATATCTTTGCAGGATATAAAAGATTATATCAAATATCAGCAATGTGCATCAATTTCTATTTTCTAGTTTTATATAAGCGAATTACTTATATTCAACTGTTGTCCTGAACATTGTAATGCAGACAGGAAGTGTTTTAATCAACCAGATTTTTCTGCTTTAGAATTGACATATCCCAACTAAAGAGAATTCATCTGTACGAGCATCATTTGGTTGGCCGTTATAGTTTTGATCAATATATTCAAAACAAGGAAGTATTAGCCAAGCGCCCAGCAGCTGATAGTGTAACATAGACTGTCGTGGGTGGCCGACAGAGACTTGATATATGCATTCAGTTAAACTGTTTTAACAATTCTGCTTCAATCTACACAAACATCTTTTCATGACCTCGAAGGAAAAAGTTTAAAATAGGTGAAGTTCTAGAAATATGCTTTATGAAATGAACTATGCTGCTATATATTCAATGAAAATTGAAAATGATGATGTTGTGTGCTGCAACAAATGATGATCTCGTTTTTGAAGATTTGGAAAGACAGGAAACTTATTCATCATGAAACTATTATTTGTGATGATACTTGTTTTAATCTCTCAGCAAATTACAGAGATGAACAAAATTTATTAACCTCCATTCTATAAAATTCATCTTTAAGTGATGCATTTTAAGTACAAATTTACAATTTGGAATGGTAGAGTTATACATAGTACTCTACTGAAATTTAAGAATAAAACAAGTAACGGGTACTGCACGCAATACATGAGTTCCCTACTGATGAGGTGCATAATTTTTCCGTTAAAAAGCAACCAGAATTTTGGTCTGAGAAAAAAAAAAAAAAGTGCCATGCAGAATCTCCATACTGCCATCTATTCATTTACCAAGTTCCATAATAATATCTTAAACAGTTTTTTTAGTTAGCACGGGATCCAGATTTCCGGACAGACAGACAGAGGGTATAAACACCGTAGGGGATTAAAAATATTTTTACTATAATGGCTGACTGCCTGGAATGATGAGTCAGATTTAGGTCTTCTGGCACATTATAAATTAATGCAATACACATGCATAGAATGTCTAACTCAAAAAACTCTGAAAAAGATGGTAAAAATGACCAATGAAGAGCAGGCCAGAACCATCAGCATGACAGGTGCTGGAACCTAGAGACAACAGGCATGACTGATTTTGTGAATTAATTATAATATTACATATTACATCTAACCTAGTTATGTATATACAACACTGTAGAAGGAAATCCCTTTTCTAAGAATAACTTGTTTACTAGTTTTGTTCTGGAATGTTCTATTAGGAGATCCCTATTCTAAAAATAACTTGTTTACTGGTATATTTGTTTTCTGGAACTTTCTTTCTATGGAAAATTCTAGAAGTCTTACGTAACCTGTTTACTTGTTAGAACATTCTTTTTTGGAGTATAGTATGGTTGTTTCTAGAATATTTTGCTCAAGTATACAAGGCAGTCCAAAGGACAGCTATATCCCCCGCCGCTGGCCAAATATTAGAATTTGTTTGGTCATAGGATTATGTTCACCTTAACCTGGCATGGTTGTAGCAGACATAGAAGATCAGTTTAAGACAATTTAACTTTCCGGAGTTATGTATGAATTTCAGAATTCGGAGGCACATATATTAAAAGTTTACTGACAAGT
Organism: Solen grandis; assembly: GCA_021229015.1. Classification (NCBI taxonomy): domain Eukaryota; kingdom Metazoa; phylum Mollusca; class Bivalvia; order Adapedonta; family Solenidae; genus Solen; species Solen grandis. The sequence continues at coordinate 63,089,460 of CM037783.1, read as the reverse complement.
TTTACATGGGAAACAGTACAAAAAGTGAACATCAATGAAGTATAGGATGTGATAGGTAACCACAAAGTACATGTGTAACTCAATTAAAAACTTTATATATCATGAAATAATTTGTATGATTGTGAACATGACATACTATTATTTACCGAGTACAATAAATCACTGTGGAAGTGCAATCCAGGTCAAGAAGTGGTCTGTGTAAGGCAAGGGGAACACTCCTGAATGAGATATGGAGCGGACACGAAAATAACATTTGACCTTCAAGTATGACCTTGACCTTGAGCCAGCATGACCGACTCATGCCTTCTGTTAGGAGCGGACACGAAAATAACATTTGACCTTCAAGTATGACCTTGACCTTGAGCCAGCGTGACCGCCTCATGCCTTCTGCACATCAGCTCAATGAGGTTAACATTTTAGCCGAGTTTGAAGAAAATGTGTCCAAGCGTTCATGAGATATGGAGCGGACACGAAAATAACATTTGACCTTCAAGTATGACCTTGACCTTGAGCCAGCGTGACCGCCTCATGCCTTCTGCACATCAGCTCAATGAGGTTAACATTTTAGCCGAGTTTGAAGAAAATGTGTCCAAGCTTCATGAGATATGGGCGGACAGAAAATAACATTTGACCTTCAAGTATGACCTTGACCTTGAGCCAGCGTGACCACCTCATGCCTTCTGCACATCAGCTCAATGAGGTTAACATTTTAGCCGAGTTTGAAGAAAATGTGTCCAAGCGTTCATGAGATATGGAGCGGACACGAAAATAACATGTGACCTTCAAGTATGACCTTGACCTTGAGCCAGCGTGACCGCCTCATGCCTTCTGCACATCAGCTCAATGAGGTTAACACTTTAGCCGAGTTTGAAGAAAATGTGTCCAAGCGTTCATGAGATATGGAGCGGACACGAAAGTGTTTCGGACACACTGACGGACTGACGGACGGACGGAGGGCATTCCTATAACCCCCCTCCCGCTTCGCGGCGGGGGATTAATAATGAAGGGGATTTGAGGGATGAGGAGATTTGATGAGGAGAGATGTGTAGGATTAATTTCGGATTTACATTTGGATAAAGGACATTATCTGCTGGATTGCTCAGGTTAAACTTAAATTTTATCAATCAGACAAGGATCAAACTAATTTGTTATAATAATTTTAAGACACTGTATATTGTTATATTCATATTGTTATTTGTTAATAATTAAAATATATTTAGTTAACTAGTTTGTTGCTGGCTTTTCTTTGTTGCGCCATTTCATTACATTGGCTGTAACAATAATCAGTTCTGATAATATGATATGTAATTCATTTTTTCACCACTGACACTTATTTATGACAATTTCAGATTGCATTGCAGTTCGTGCATTTCTGTTTTTATTCTAATATTCAACTTAAAGACCAAGTGGACGTTTAGAAAAATTGTTCAGTGATATTCAAAATCCAAAATTCAGCATAGTTTCTAATCCTGTATCTAATTTGTCACAAAGTTTTGGGACTACCCTCAAACATACTAAAATATTTTTATGACTTCACTCCTATGCTATTTAAAACACATACAGCAATGTTTGTACCTTAGTTGCACCTCGTATTCAAATTTAGCTACCATTTTGAGTATTCTTATCTATAAAGATGAAACACACTGATACATCCAAAGAGTAATTCAAGGCATTAACTGAAATAAGAGCTTGATTTAATAAAGGTGATAAGAAAATCTGAAACACTTCTTTGTCCCATTTGACACCACAAACTTTCATATAGCTGCCAATTCAAGCTTTCCATTTTTTTATTGAAACTGTGATCTTGACCTCACCTATCCCAGGAAACCTTGTATGACATAAAAGTTTCATTGGAGTACACAAAAAGCATAGCATAAAACATATATGTCTCTAATACCTTCTGAGACACAAGACATAAAGTACCAAATAAAGGGTACTGTGGTCCAACCCAAAACTGTCGAGAGGGATTAATCTAAATTGTAAGAACTTTTCACCACTCAACGTAACATAATAAAACTAAAAATAAAACAAGATTTTCTTTATATATATTCTACTCACCAACTAAACTAATATAAATAAAGCAGTCTCAAAATAATAAGAGGATGCTCCTACATGTCCTGAATGTATTGTATCAATACTTAACATGCCAATAACTTCTACAATTGGCATCACAGCATGTACAACATAGATCCATTACAACATGCTCAATATAACACTAATCCACACTGGAGCCCAAATCTATATATAGATATAAATTTACTTGATTAAGGTAATTCATCCATCATTAACCCTTTCCCTCATATAGACTCATTTTGACGCACTCAATAGGTACCACGTAAAGCCTGATCTGCAGAAAGCCAAACTCAAACCTTACCAAATTTAATTGTAAAATCCTCATTACCAGACCACTGGGGAGCATCGAACAGCATAAAACCTGATCAGCCTGCGAGTTACTCGCAGGCTGATCTGGTTTTATGCTGTTCGCATAGGTCTTTTCATGGTGTCCTCTATGAGGGAAAGGGTTAAACTGTGACCTTGGTTTGTCAAATGATCATGGAAATTTCATAGTAAATTCAAGCATGCAACAGAGCCTTTAATTCCAAATCAATGGATGCTTGCATCTGCACAATAGTATTTTTGAGCATTTGAAGGACCATTAATATGATTTAAGGATGGATGGATAACCTTAAACAATAACAATGTGGTCAAAAAGACATGGACCCAAAACATAATGTTATAATAAGGTTGCACTTCAAACATCCTCAGTTAAAATAGGATTTTTCATTAGTTTTGATGTATTTTTTTCTTTCGGTGATACATTTTGTTTGGGCTGGGAAAATTCCTAAAAAATAGTACATGTATAAAATTTGGAATATAAAATGCCATTAATCTTGTTCATACAATATTCAAACAATCCTGAAAGTCTTAGTGCTTAGAATATAGAATTATAGATTTAAAAGAAGATAACTGCTTATGATTGTCCTGATTTTAAGTCAAATACATACTAAAATTTTAATTTGGGAGTCTGTGAAAGCCAGTATCACAGCAGACGTGATACTGCTTAATATGTTGCAGTGTCATAATTATAAATACATATCATTTTCTAATATATAAAATGTGACTTAACCTTTGAAGTTATTATAATACATAAATGTATGTCATACATACATGTACATGTATTTGTTATTATTTTATCATTCAATATTTCCATGAATTTGTGTTACAGTATGCACCTTGTAATGAGAGAGTCCTATAGCGTAAGCTTAAATTCTACTTTTCCAATATACGAGTATATTAGTTGCACTGTGGTGTTTTTCAGACCAACTTTTTCACCACGAGTCTCGAATCCTCATAGCAGAACCACTGTCAAGGGTTGACTGCCACTTACACATAGTTTGCAATTCACTATCATTATAAGTGATATCATATACACTGTGGCCAACATATATGTCTATACAGTTAGGTATTTCTAAAACTATTTCTGGGCTCAAACAACAAATTGTTAGATCCCTGTCAACGTTACCTATGGTATGTAATTGTTTCACTACATACTGTTCTAACTTAGATATGTCTACTGGCACAATGACACACAATCGGATCTTTCACCATGTACACCATGGCAATGAGACCCTTCCTAGTTACAAATGCTCAACTAATCTCGTAGTTTTCTGTTTTCATCTTTTTCTTCCTCTCAAGGCTGTCATCAATCCAGTCATGTGACACAATCATAATGTCAGGAAACTCTTCACTCACCGAGGAAATAAACTGAAACAGTTACCACGACAACATGACAAAGTGCATATTTATCAAATATTTACAATGACCAATGCATGACAAAATCTGTCTTTTTTTTTAACATGTTGCCATAAAGTAAACATTAAGCAAACACTATTTTTTTACAAATAATGCCTTTTTAAGAGAGAAGTTTTAACATTTGTCATTTATAGATAAATTTCTGGAAAATTAATTTAGCATATCCATATGTTTGTACAAATTTTTTTTTTACAGTGCTGTACTACCCAAATTGAAAATCAGGCAACCTATCCAGGTACTATGCTTACATAAAGACATCCAAATCTTAAATTGACAAAAATAGATTAAATCTTTTATTCTGGAATAACTGAAATCAATAGATTCAGCAAAGTTTGGGACAAAATACTAATGAAATAAATCATGATATCTTCACCTAACTGAGGTAAAATTCTGTTATTTACATTCTCAATTTTGAGTTTTAAGAATAAAAATTCATTTTGAGACTATACTGCTAATTTGTTTAATAGAGATGCAGATATGTAAATAAACAGTTATATACAAGACTCCTTTTCATTTGAATCAATTTTCTAACAGTAGTAATCATTTGAGCATGACATGCAAAAAAGAAGAAAAGAACACCCATCCTCTACTTTAAAAACCATTGGAATGAAAACCAATTGGTTTGATATTTTAATTAATGCAATAACCCTGTCTTCCAACCCTCTCCCCACGAGATAAAAGGCTGGATGTGTGCATCCATTACATCCTAAAATGTTCATTATCTGTGCACTGAGTTACATTTTCATCTGTTGCACAATGATTCACCACCATGTCCGTGACATTGTTTTTACCTTTGCAACCCTAAAATATCAAATAAGATAATAGTCATTTGATCTGAGCTTATTCAAACAACACCACTGTACAAAATACTGATCTCCCTGAGACTTATTTGCCATCACTTCAAAATCACGGAAATAGACATGTAATCTGCTATGGTCTGACATCAAAAGAATTTAGAGGGTGGGGTAATTTCATTTAACTAATTAAATTCTGATCCATGTAAGCTGTTACGTGCTTCATGTCATGCCATCAAAAAGCATTGTAAAACACAGGGAGAATAATTAACACAGGAGGAAGGGGATCAAACTTGGATGACCCAGCTGTCAGTCAAACAGAATTAGAGCACTCTTGAAGTCGTCAAACCAAGAAATATGAGGTCTTTGATGCAAAACTATGGTAACAGCTTCCTTATTTATTTGTAGTTACCTTAGCTTCCCACGAAGCCCTTGAAACAGTAGTGTGCACACCACAGGGAATATTCCAATTAATGAATACTTAACCAAACTTCAAAGCAATATGTCCAAATTCTGTCATGAAATGCTGTAATAAATGAAGATTTTAACAGTCTTATGCCATAACACTATCTGATTTTACGGTATTACTTGTGCATGACTTTAGCATTAATACAAAATTGATTCCATCTATTGCTATAAAGTTACAGATAAAAGATTAATTAATATTTACTTTAATGTGATAAAGATCAGACAATTTTATTAAAACAGGAATTTTTATGCCATCTTCATCAAGTTTGCATAATTTCAAGACTTCAACTTAAGTAATTGTAAGTTACAGTTAACATACTATATATGATATACAAGCCATGATGGCCAGGGGTTAAAGCTTCTGCCTCAATCGGAATGGGAGATCGTGGGTTTGATCCCCAGCTGTAACATACAAATGTAAAAATGGTCCTGGTATAGCTTCCTAATTGCTTGGCACTCAGCATATAAGGTAGTTTCAGGATTGATTAGCCCGGTATCAGGATAATGTGACTGGGTGTGGTATCATGCCACATATCTATGGTGTGATATTGCAGTGTGGCAGTCTCAAGTAGACGTAGTCTCCAAATGACTGAAATACTGTTGGTGAGATGTTAAACCCAACAAACATCATCAGAATTTGATAGTGGGTATACTTAAAGCTCTGTGCTTGACACTCAGCAAATAAGGGTATGTCAATGATTCTTTGGCCCAGTGTTAGGATAGTGTGATAATCTGTATCATGCCACATATCTACAATGTGATAATGCAGTTGGCCAGCACTGTCTGCCTTATGCTGGCTGCATAGTCTCTAAATGGCCCAAATACTGTTGGTGGGACTCAAAACCCAAGCAAACAAAACTACATCATCTAACAATGTAAAATGATACACCAACGTGGCCAGTGATGATACTTCTAAGTGTAAGATTTAATGATAAGGATGGCTTGGTTATAACTTATTTAAAGTATAACTCTGTAATAGATATAGTTGGAATTAAGTCAGACACATACATCCCTGTCACTCTCCCGGGTGACAACCAGGTGGGTGGTGTTGCCAGACACCTTGGACTCCAGTTGCCCGCCACACATGGTCATTGTTAAGGAACCTACTGTGACTAACGCACCGTGGCTGAGAACATTCACATGACGTCATGCTATGCATGACAGAACACTTCCATAATGGTCATGTGACTACTATTTCTGTAAAAAAAACATCATAGTGATCAAAACACAAGTAATGTGTAAATCTTAAATCCAAACATTAATTAACTAGTATTACAAGTCAAGAACATACATATGATGTCACGCTATGTGTGTATGAACAAAAGTCTTGTTTAGCAATCACGTGACAACAAGTTTCCACAATGAATGGGAAACACCCTGTAATGGTACCACTGACGTTAGCAAATTCATTTTCTTTTTACCTGTCTGTGACACACAAACATGCATTTAAGAGTTTAAAGTAAAGCTTTTTCAATTTATGGTTTTAATACTCTAATTACTGCTTCTTATACTATTATTGCTATTATTAAAGCATAAAGAAAAAATTTTTATCTTAATTTAGATCAAGAAAACAAAGAAAACATGTGTCTGCATGATCCATTTGTAATTAATTTAGAAAGTTGTTTATTGATCGATGCTTGTTTTTCTCTTTCGCTAACTCATAACACATTTGCATTTTTCATTTCTGATTAGTTCATTTTGTTGTTGCTTTATGAAATGTAAATATAATAAATCTTTGAATTATTTATTATATAAATAATGCACGATAACTTGAGAGAATGTATATTCAGCTATGTAATATGGCAACCTTAAGTTTATAAATTTACTTTGGTGATTATCAGAGAGCTATAAAGCATAAATAAAAAAATAGATTCTGACCACTGTTTCCATAGAAAAATATTTTCAAAAAAAAAAGCTGCAGAATTCAGCATGTATCCACTTAATCTTAGCATTGTTAGCATTATTATGTCATTCAACATTTAAGAAATGTCCATGCAAAGTGAAAACATCAACTTCTTTCCATTTGTGGTTCATTCAGAGATGTACGTCATTTGAAGAACATTATTGGGCAAAAACAGTGGCAGTTCCAGGACTTTGTAACAATGAGTGCTGAGGTCCCTGAACATCCTAGTGCACTTAAACTCTTAGCCTTCCTATTCATTGCTCATGTATGTGATTTTACATTTTACCAAAACTTTATTTTCAATCAATAAATTTGTTCAAAATAACCTTCACCTGTCAGCCAACTGGTGTGGGGGTAGTGCCCTACTGTCGATCTGCTACTGCAAAGTGATCACAATTGCTACACACCATGGATTATTGGTGCTTATCACACATCTTAAGTATATGTATATATTGAGAGAGTTGACAGCAAAACTTTTTGAAGGGCATTTAGAAATACAATTCACAGTCACTTCTCCATATTTACAACAACAAAATTAATACAATCTCTAAAACTTCCTGATAAGGCTTGGAAAGAGGATAACAAGAGCTGTCAGAGGACAGCACGCTCGACTATTCAAAATGCTTGTTGATAAATCAAATGAAATCTATTTCAATTCTTGCCCTTCATATACCCTGTATATAATAATGGTAAAAAATGATATATCTTGATAGTCTAATACCCCTAAATAGGTTTATGAAGTCTAAAATCAATCCCATGCCTAGTTACTGAGACATAAGCATAATAACACTTAATCCAAGCAAATCTTTAACTAACTATCCAAGTTAGAATAGAGCCATTATTTGTATAAAATTCAGTCCAAGAGTTATCCTCCTTGGTTTTCTGATGCCCCTGAACACACTCCTAAACTTTCTGGTCAATACCATAAACAATTTCTGAGATATAACTTGGATAGTAGTTTGAATGCAAAACTTTAACCAGAAAGTCTAAGTCAAAAAGTGGCCCAAATCTGCATTATATTCAGTCAAAAACTATCTGCCACTAATGTATGATACCATTGAACATATTTAAGAAGTTTCAAATCTAACCCATGCCTGGTTACTTAAATATAAGCATGAATTCCTTGCATGCAAAACTTAAACCAACATTTTTAAGTTAAAAAGGGGCTTTAATTTGTAATAGATTCCATCAAGTGTTATCTTCCTTGATAGTATGATACCCCTTAACATATTAAAGATGTTTCAAATCATTCTATTTGGTCCAATACATTTATCATATTTTCTGATTCCTTGTCTGTTCTACAATCAATTAAAAATATTAACTTTTCAAATATACCAATACAAGATATTTTAATAAAACATCATAACCTATCTTTTTCAAAACAAATTATATTCTGTTGGGTTCCCAGTCATATGGGAATTCGTGGTAATGAAAAAGCTGATAGACGAAGCTAATATAAAAATTCCATTTACAGATTTGAAATCTTCCATCAATAAACAGATCTTTTCAAAATGGCAATCTAGTTGGGACGACGCTCAATTTAATGACTTACATTATATTCAACTGTGACAATGCGTCGTCACGGGTGTAAATACAATCTCTGACAACTGCGTCAGGGAGTCGACTCTTTGGCTCAGTGGTTAGAGCTTTGGTCGATCATGCCGGCGGACCGGGTTCGATTCCGGGCCGGGCCGTGTTTGTTACATTTGGTGGCAGCGGTGGGATAATGTCAACTGCCATACCAGAGTTGCCTTACCCACGTGTTTCCCAGGCCAAGTCTCGGGTCGAGACTTCTCAGAGGGGGAAGTAATGTGTTGATGCGTCGTCACGGGTGTAAATACAATCTCTGACATTTGCGTCAGGGAGTCAACTCTTTGGCTCAGCGGTTAGAGTATTGGCCTATCACGCCGGCGGACCGGGTTCGATTCCGGGCCTGGCCGTGTTCGTTACACAACCATCCTTGGGTTTTTGGTATCCATCTTCCCACACTGTGCGTAGGGAAGAATATGTTATCAATCATTGTCACATAGGACATACTCGTTTGACTCACTCCTATCTTTTAAATCGAGAAGAACAACCTGTGTGCATTTCTTGCCAGGAACCGTATACTATCAAACATATTTTAGTCGACTGTATTGATTTAAATCTTATTAGAACTAATTGTTTTAATGCGACATCTATGTTAGACCTTTTTAATACTGTTTCTGTTGATACTTTGATCACTTTTATTAAAGACGTTAGTATATATAACAAGCTTTGATTTTACTTATGTGATATATTAAACGTGCTTACTCTCCTGCTTTGCAGGATTTATTTGTGTACAGTTTTGTAACTTGTCGTAATTTTAAGCATTTTTAGACACCATATGACGTCTTTCGACTGTTGGGGTGTCTTTAAATGAATATTCTATTCTATTCAAATCATTTCCATGCCTGGATACTGAGATATAAGCATGAAAATATCTTGCATGTAAAACTTTAACCAAAATTTCTTAATTAAAAACGGGGGCATAATTTGTAATATATTCCATCAAAAGTTATCTATCCTTGGTTGTCTGATGCCCCTAAACATATTCATGAACTTTCAAGTCAATACCATGATTGGTTATTGAGATACAAGCTGTAAATTAAATTGCATGCAAAACTTTAACCAAATTTTCTATTGCATGCAAAACTTTAACCAAAATTTCAAAGTTAAAAAGTGGCCATAATTTATATTAAATTCAGTCAAGAGTTATCCACCTTGTTGCCTGATGCCCCTGAACATATTCATAAACTTTCAAGTCAATACCATAAATGGTTACTAACATATAAAGTTGATAGTCAACAGCTCTCATATTCCTCGAATAATCAAGCTAAAAATGAGTCATTTATCTAACCAAGAATTAAACATTCATGAATGAAGTTAGAAAATAGGATATGACCTTAATTGAATTAATTTGTTTCTTATTGTTCTGTTTGAGGATTGTGATCAGGATTTCACTGAAGTCATTAGTGTTTCCAAAAATATGTCTAAGTCACACAACAATTGTAGAATAGCACTGAGAATAAAGGGTGACTTCATCTCCAGATAAAAAGTGGGGAATAAAAATCATTATTAAACTACATTTTTGACAGTAAAATAGATAGTGATATATCCTAATTAATTTTAGTTTTGGGCCAACTCTCAATTTTTGCAAAATGATTATTGTTCACAACTTAATATTTGGACAATATTTATGTTTATTTTGAAAATCTACAATCATGAAGGGACATGATATTTAACGAAAAGAAATCTAAGCATGTTTTTTTAACTAAATGGGTGTATCCATGTATAGTTCTTTGTCTCATGATATTTTTATACTAATATGTCTACCAATCATCTCATGGTACTAAAAATACACCATAATCTGATGTGATTACGTATTTATGACGGTTATCTTTCATTACACAGACTTTATCTTTAAAATAATTCCATACCAAACATAAAAACGCCAAGATCTCTATTTTGATATGAAATTACTCTGCAGCTGCCCAGACAATTCAAAACAGAGCAATGTCATGTTGCAGAATCTGTAAAAACACATGGATACTGATACTGAAAGGATATTTGGCGATGTTCTGTGTATAGGCCTTGTAATCATCATCCTGGTGCCCGGCTTTGTCTAGATAGATATTGCAGGAAGAGAAGATGCCCTTGGTGTGGGAACCAGTTTCCCCAGGATCAGCTTTGCTGGTGGAAGGTTTCACATCAAGGTCAGGGTCGGCAAATTTAACTGTGACATACAAAGTCGTAATCAATAATGCTGTTTAGATTTTATAAAAAAAAAAACACGCTGATAATCTTTATAAATTGTATGATACTTAATTTGGCTCCAAATTTAATCATAAAAAATTTCTTAATCACATATTGATCTAATGACTGCATGTATTTAATTAAAAAGCATAAAGAGTTCACCACCAACCTTTAGGTTGTGGGGCTGCAGGATGTGGGCCCAGCTTTCTCTTCTGGTTCCTACGTGGGTAGTAATAACTGGACAAAGTCAAGGAAAGTTTGTGTGTTTGTAAAATTCATAGACAGGAACTGGTTTAAGTGATGTTGTCAAAGTGTGGCATAGTTGTAAAAGTCTGTTTTTATCTTGTAATATATTTATGTATATTTGTTATTATTTTGTACATTATTCAGCATTGAAAATCCATCTATGGAAATAATAAATTTCTATAACACATACATGTTAATGCATTTTTATTTATTGTATTAAAACTAATGAAGTTTGTAATTTATCTTCATTATGTGAAAACAAGCAGATATTGGAGAATGTTGCAGACATAATCATATCAAAAATCTTATCATAAATCTACACTGAGATTAAATCTGATAAAAATGTGCTCTAATGAGAAAACTTCTACAGATCATTATGATCTCAAGTCTTGTTTTATATGTGGGAAAGAGCTTTTTATAAGATTATATATATTCTTTCTGTCCCATCATTTTGCGTAACACTTTTCTGAAAAATATCACAGACTATCACTGAAAGTGTTAAATATCCCTGTTACATCACTTGTCTTAAAGGCATGCGTGCCCAGCAAAAAAACTCCCTTTCAAGGGCAGATAACTCAAAAAGTAGAATGGTGACCCACAATTTTTTCCCCCATAAATTTGTTTCTAGTGTAATTCTCTATAACCATGCAAAGTTTAAGAAAATTCTCATGGCTAGTTTTAATTTTTAATTTTCCTTCTTTGTCTATTGAGTAAAAAACTCTATTGGGCATGTATGCCTTTAAAATATGAACAAAGGCCAATTCAACAAATATAAGTCTTGGATTAAGTAATACTTAAATACTTATGGGCTTATACCATTACTCAGACTTGTTTCCTCAACAGAAATACATGTATGTTAATATTTCATTTACTAACAAATATACTTTAATTGTCAGTGACATATAATTGTAATTATTAATTTTATATCCACTTTTCAATTAACAAATAAAGAAGAATGGCATAGTGTGTTCTCCTGATCTCTTTTAAGAGTTTAAGTATTTCTTTAAGAACTAAAGCATTACTGGTGAAATTCAAGCCAGATATTAAACTTCTTGTTAACAGTGCAAAATGGGATGCAGGACGGGATGTAATATGACTGGACAATGTGCATGATTCCTGGGTTTAAATATGTTTAATTATTCAAATCTATGAAATTATAATGATTACTGAAATGAGGTATTCTTAATTTGGAATATTCAGTGAAATAATGGCAAGCCCTCAATGGTGCACAAGGGCACATTACTGGACTTGGGAACAGCATCATGTTTGTTGCGTTAAAATAATTCATTGCCGTGATGTCATTTAGCTGCCAGAGAATCAAATTCTGTTCAAAATTTGAGGAAGATTAACATGATAGAAATGCAAATAGCCATTTGTTTCATCATTGATATTCTAGTCTGCATCCCACATAACCATATGTGATTTCGCCTTTAATTTAGTATTAACATCTGACAGTTAAAATAATCTGTTATATTAACTATTGTGACCATGTGATCATGATGTCTACATTGACTCGCAATGATTATGTAATGTAAATTATCACTTGACTTTTTGATCATGACTTGACTATATAGCATTCTTATTTTTCTTGAAAATTCTCAAAAAGAGATTTTGTCAACTTAAATTACGAGTCAGTGACTCCTGTATTTTTTGACAAAGCTATACTTAAATTGTGTTCTTTTTAAAAAAAAATATGATATTCGATTTTATTAACATCTTATAATCCTAAATAATTTCAAATTTGCAAAATATTAATATGAAATGATAGAGGGAAATTATATTTTTTTAGAGATATTGAGCCCTTAAAAGACTAAGATATGGACCTTTTCAATCTTTCAAGATATATTTAAAATGATCTGAATTTCCAGTAGTTAATAAGGGCTTAGTACTAACTATGGTAACTATGTATACGTAAAGAAGCATTTATAACAGTTTTCATCAAGCCCTCAAATGTTGAACAAGTTGTCACAAAGTTTGTTTATAAAAGTGGTTAAAAGTGATTGAGAGCGGTTAACATGTTAACCCTTTCCCTCATAGAGGATACCATGAAAAGACCTATGCGAACAGCATAAAACCAGATCAGCCTGCGAGTAACTCGCAGGCTGATCAGGTTTTATGCTGTTCGCTGCTCCTCAGTGGTCTGGAAATGAGGACTTTATAATTAAATTTGGTAAGGTTTAACTGTGGTTTTCTGAAGATCAGGCTTTATGTGGTACCTTTTGAGTGCGTCAAAATGAGTCTATATGAGGGTAAGGGAAAAAGAATCCCTTCACAACAGGATTATTATAAATTATATTGATATTTTTTGTTTACAATATTTTTTTTTGTCAGTCTATTTACAATCTTTTAATGTGTCACATTTGGAATATATTTCCAGGTACAACTTTATAAATACAATTGTTGGCCATCATTCTTGTGTACATTTATATTCTTATGTCCAATATTTATCCTTATTTCATTTTCCATGCACTGACTCTCATAAATATTGTAGCATTTGCCAAAAGACTTTTTTATTCAGCTTATTTATTGTCAAATGTGTCACATTTGGAGTATATTTCCAAATTGATGAGCAGCACCCCCATGTGAGAATCTACTGGTTAATTACATTCAGAATATAGAAACCTTAAAATGCTGCTCAATTATATTCAAATGTCCATTCATTATGCATGATTATCTGTACTTCATGTATTATAAGCCCCTGCTTCTTCATGTGAGGACACCTTCCAGCTGGCTTGCTGTAGGTTGGTTGTTCTACCTGGGTGCCGCTGTGAACATGCAGTCTTATGAAGGGTACTTCCTCAAATGTAATTAACTAAAGATTGCTGTGTAACTGTGATACTGACAAGGCGACAGTTAACTCCAGCATAACAACTGTCAAACATTTGAGTCATCACCTACTGACATGTAATTTGCTGTTGGTGCCAAGTTCTTCCACAGCTGCACCCAATCCACTTTTCACACTTTTTAATCACTATAATTAACAAGTTGCAAATAAAGTTGTACAGGGGTTCAGGCTGTGTGACCTCTCCTCCCTAATGAAAATGTCATTAACCATGATCTTTTGACCTTTAGGTTGGAGCCTCTCAAATAGGCAGCAAATTGGTTAAAACTTGTAAAATCATTATATTTTGTGGGGGCTTTATTTTTGCTGATTTCATGAAAAGTAGCATTCATGATTGTAATCTCTACAAATGTAAAATAAACTTCATTAAGAATAATTAGAATAAATCTATCTACGGCACAAATCCACTAAAACAGGCCTAGTTAGTTCCCACGAAATTGCCTTAATTAGAAAAACAGCACAAGTTAATGTCACTGAAAAATACTGATATCTACAGAATGTGTTATTATGGTAACTGAAGCTCATGAACCTGGATTAAATCTAACCCTTGTATGGAAATGAGTCTTGCGCATGTGTAATTGACATGGTTGGAATTTTTATGGTAATTAACATGACTTAGATTAAACTGAGAATTATATTCAACTAAGGATGGCAGATTTTGCATAATACACCTTGATTCTAGAAAAGCACGTTAAAAATTCATGTATGGAAAAAACTGCAAATAGGAGAAAAAAAGCTGTGCCAGATGCAGGTAAATGTATTAGTGTAATACTGAGAGATCTCGCCTCTGGACACTCACACACCATAATATTATTGATTTAGTTATTCAAATTAATTTAAAACAAATTCAAAATTGCAGTAATTCATTTATGAGTGGGACAACAGTTGATGCATATTACAGATCTCAGATGGGCATCTGTTAATGAAACAGTCCTCTGGTGATTCATACTGTGAGTGGACGTGAATTCTTTTCACGGGGAAAAGGGAAATAAGAGGACAAACTGTCAAAATGACAATTAAACTTCAGCTATCAATAAAGATAATTAATTCTGCTACCAGATCTCTTTTTCCAAATTAATACCACAAGCCACCATAGTAAAGCAATTGATTTTAGCTCTCTAGTTTTTGTAAAAGTGACCTTAACGTTACCAAAATTACATATGCCTCTAACCTTTTCTTACAGTGAAGAACTTATCAGTTTTACAGGAGTACCATCACCAGAGTACAGGACACATAAACCCTTTACATTATACAGACACTTTTTGATGCCTTAACAAAAAAAGCCAACCAAAATCAAATAGCTTCTTCTAGGAGCTGTCTGATCAGGGTCTACTAATGAGGCTCAGATTCTACTCTGTCTGCAATGCAGAGGAAAATCCACTGTTTCGTAATACCATTTAAAATCATGTTAATCTATATTTAAAATTATGTTAATTAATTATTAATTATTTGTATATGAATATTAATGAGGTAAAGGGTAAAAAGTAAGAGGCATGGAAGATACAGTATGTAAGGCAACATTCATGAATCCAATTTATTAACCCAACATTACATGGAAGATACAGTATGTAAGGCAACATTCATGAATCCAATTTATTAACCCAACATTACGTGGAAAGATACAGTAGGTAAGGACACATTCATCAATCCAATTTATAAACCCAACATTACATGGAAGATACAGTATGTAAGGCAACATTCATCAATCCAATTTATAAACCCAACATTACATGGAAGATACAGTTGGTAAGGAAACATTCATCAATCCAATTTATAAACCCAACATTACATGGAAGATACAGTATGTAAGGCAACATTCATCAATTAAATCTATAAACCCAACATTACAGATTTGAAAATACATTAAGTCAAAGTTATTTTTCTAGAGTTTCTGTTTCAACCCACTATTTTTTCTATTTTTACTTTATTATTTATTAGTGCTTGTATGATGTTCTATATGGCCTTTTATTTCAAATCATTTGTCTCAAAGCCTGCTGGAATACCAGTTTAATTGCAGGAGAAAGTCAAAAACATTAATTCATCCATTACTTTTAACAACATGGAATTTCAGAACCTAGCCCATGATTTATATAATTGATGGACTCATATTCTATCTTTTACATTGTGAAAAAATCCTAATCAGATGTGCATTTCACAGGGCCCATTCTTTGAAACACCATTTATTTCATTTCCTTGCTGATTCAGACCATTTTCAAGGCTGCTTGAAATTAATGGCAGTGACAAAAAAGAGAATATTCAATCTTATTTTATTTAATAGAATATAAGTGAGGCTCTGTAAAAACCTATGGGCTACATCATGATGCCATCATTAATCCATGCATTTATTTTACTGGAAGGTGTCAAAGGGAAATAATCAGAAATTCAACAGTAACATTTTTTTTCTGGAGTTCGAACCCACAAACCCCCACTGCCAAGACAGGGCTTGACCCTTTCCCTCATAGAGGACACCATGAAAAGACCTATGCGAACAGCATAAAACCAGATCAGGTTTTATGCTGTTCGCTGCTCCTCAGTGGTCTGGAAATGAGGATTTTGTAATTAAATTTGGTAAGCTTGAACTGTGGTTTTCTGCAGATCAGGCTTTATGTGATACTTATTGAGGTCGTCAAAATGAGTATATATGAGGGAAAGGGTTAAACCACTCAGTCAATGAGGATAGTGGCTGGTTGTATAATTCAATAAAAGTGGTAACCTTTCTTTATGTTCTATTGTGAAATTATAAAATTAGTTGACATTAAGTATGACAAGATTAAAATGATTAACATCAAACTTGTTTGTACAAAGTTTAGTGCTTGGACCGCAGTACCTTGCATGTGGGAAAGCCAAGTTTATGGCTTATTGGTTTAATATGCAATGGTTCTCTTCATATTTTGGATTTTACTAGGCTTTCCCTTTTTATTAAGAGATATTGATTAATGGTCCAAATTAAACTTTGAATAATTGTCCTTAATTATGCTAACTTTTCTTTACCAGCTTTAAAACCATCAAGCTTAGCAACTCAGCCCAACTAAATTATACATCCTGCATTTAACTAATTCCATAAATTACACTTTAAAGTTTGTAACATAAAATATCCACAAAGAGAGATCACCAATTTTACTTCACCATTTTTTTGTGGTTTGTGTTCTAGTAATTTTGATGAGGTTATTTCTAGGTTATTTTTAATGATATCAGATGATGTCATTTGAATATTTTAACAATGATTCAGATGGGAAACACAATTTGACAAATACCATATAATCCATGATAAATATCATTGGGGTCCCTAGAGTTTCCTGAAAAAAAAAAATTATATAACAAATAATTTCTTCAAATTCTCATCCACCAACTAACAGTGAGAGTCATATATAACCATGGTGTGTTTATTTGAATATCAAGCCCTGTATTTTTATAAAATACTTATGCATAATCTCAGGATCAAACTGAAAATTGAAACATTGAATTTGGAGATGAAGACACATATCATACTTCTGTACAACATTTTTATTTTTTATTATTTATAGGCAAGAGAGTCAATACAGTTCTATAATCCATTTCATGACAGGAGGTGTGCTTTTATTACAGATGCACTGGCAATACTTTGAAGAAACACTTTACATTTTATTTTACTTTATGGGGTTTAATTTTAAGGCATAATTAATGCCAAGACAAGACTGAGCTCCTGCGTAAATTGTGACTTTTTTCTCTGTAGCCTTTCTATGAAGTGTATTCCCACTTGTGCATAATTAAATGTATCCTGGACTGAGGGGTAGATGCATCATTAGTGATGTAAATAGGCTTGGAATGTTGGATTTAGTTTTAATGACCCACCAACAGTATATAGGTCGATCAGAGCAAGAAGACTCACTCTGTTTTGTAGTTGTATTGGGGTTTACCGTGATAGTATTTCAATCATATAGTGACGTCCAGCTAATTACAGGTGAAGGAAGACCCCGAGTGCTCAGAGGTACCCAGGAAGAACAACCGACCTACCACAAGCCAGCTGGAAGGCTTCCTCACATGAAAAATCCGAAGTCCCTACCGGGATTCAAACCCACAGCGGTGAGGGGCTGAGAGATTTGTAGTCCACGATTGTAACCGCTCGGCCACAGCGGCCCCCACTCACTCTGTTAGAATGGGATAAATATATATGTATACATAATATTAAATAGGATAAATAGAAATATAATATTATATAATGTTAAACAGAGTAATATAAAATAATATATAATGTAAAATAGAATAAAGGATGTAATATTTATAATAAATATAATTATTCACTGTGGTGGAATCCCACTGTGGATAAATGGCATGATACCACAACAACTCACAATACCAATATCCTGACATATGGCTAATTTCATCAATATATATTCATGCATATTTTTAAAGTCCTATTTTACTAAAATGACTTTAATAACATTTATGAATAAAGAGATTTGTTAACAGATATATCTGGGTTTAAATAAATTCCATTATTTAAAAAAAAAAACTTAAGATTTTAAAATCTTGAGCCTGAGTGTAAAACATTGACTTGGGAGAATGACAAAATAAGACCCAGTTCTGGGACTTGTAAGTCATATAAATATGCTGGATACCAAGCATAGAAACTATATCAGTACTTCTTTTTTATTACTTCTGACAATCAAAATTGCTATTTCCTAATTCAGGTAAACTGCAGGTAAGTATGCAAGTTCCACACACAATAATATAATATTTCCACATAACACATACCTCAGACCCCTCCACTAAATACTCAAGAAATGCTGCAAACTATTGACAGTGAGATTAATTGAACCTTATTTTAAGCAGACGGAAGCTTTCATATTGAACCATTGTCCTAGTTGACATTTCCAATTAATAAATATTTAAAGAGACACCTATCAGCCTGGAGGGATCTAATATGTCAGGTATTAGGGCATTGTATTCATCATATACACAAAATAAAGTTCCAACAGCATCCATGGCCTCAAATCATACGTCACGTAATTTATTTAAAGTTACTGCAAAGAGCAATATGTAAATTTATGACTTGCGTAAAATATTTTTACCTACATCACTTTGGAAATGAATTTATGAATGCACAAAATGTGAAACCTGACAATTAAAGGCATACAGCCAAAATATTGTACAGTTAAGTTTAACTTGGGGGAAAAAAACACACACACAAAACAAGAGGGCCAAGATGGCCCTGTGTCGCTCACCTGAGTAAGATGGCTGTGTTAGGCATAATGACAAAAAATCTGGCATCTAAAGTGTTTTTCTAACATTTGACTAAGTGACCTACATATTGATCCTACCTGAATTTGCACTTACCTGGGAATTCATGCAGTCATCATTCATAGCAAGTGTAATGAAGACTGGGACAAAAATATAGGCCTGTAGAGTGTTCACAAGATTTTTCTTAGATTTGACCTGGTGACCTAGTTTTTGACCCCACATTACCCATTTTCGAAACCATCCGAGATATCATGTAGACAAACATCCTGACCAAGTTTCATGAAGATTGGGCCAAAACTGTGGACTGTAGAGTGTTCAAAAGGTTTTTCTAAGATTTGACCTGGTGACCTAGTTTTTGACCCCACATGAATCAATTTCTAACTCATCCAAGATATCATGTAGACAAACATCCTGACCAAGTTTCATGAAGATTGGGCCAAAACTGTGGACTGTAGTGTGTTAACAAGGTTTTTCTAAGATTTGACCTGTGACCTGTTTTTGACCCCACATGACAATTTTAACTATCCAGATATCAGTAGACAAACATCCTGATTAAGTTTCATGAAGATTGGGCCAAAGTTGTGGCCTCTAGAGTGTTCACAAGGTTTTTTCTAAGATTTGACCTAGTGACCTATTTTTTTACCCAACATGACCCAATTATGAACTCATCGGAGATATTATGTAGACAAACATCCTGACCAAGTTTCATGAAGATTGGGCCAAAACTGTGGCCTCTAGAGTTTTCACAAGCAATTGTTGACGACAGACGACGCACAACGGACAAAAGTGCTCAGATTAGCTAAAAACAGGTTTTTGTTGAACTTTTCAACCCTGGCCTGTGTGAATAGAATACTGAAACAGTCTGAAGTGAGATCAGACTGCTTATTACTCACAATCCAATCTAGCTTGCTGACTTTCAGAATTTTTAAACTTTTATAATGTATATAAATGATGTCATACAAGATCATAAAACATGACAAAACATTGTTAGAAACCCATAAGCAACACATTCCATTACTCTTACTGTATTGATAATAAATGTAGTGAAACGCAGGCACTGTAGACTGTCTGGTATCCAACAATGCTGACAGTATTAAATGGAACAATCTGCAATACAAAGGGTATTTTCAAACTGTTGCCACAACAATCATACACCAATCTGGACACTCCAGCATGACCTGGTTTAAGTGAGTATGAACCTATTCACATATCAACATAAAAACAACGTTTAAAACCCTAACAACTATGGCTAGAGGTGAGAGCTGCCTTTGTAACCAAAGCTGACCAAGATCAGCTGTGCAGTCTGGTCATGGTATGCATTGTTCGCTATAAATAGATTTTCATCATGTACTCCAATAAACAACTATACTAGTATAGTCGAAAAATAAAGACTAGAACCGCAAAGCGGCATCTCGGTTTTCGCTTTTAACTTGACTAGAAAGAGTACTGGTTTCAACTGCAGACATAATTGATTGATATTAATTTTATTCGAATATTGTTGTTAATTGATCAAATGAAGTCCTATCTTCAAAAATAAACACCATTAGAACGATCTCTTCACGAACTAAAACTTTTGTTCATATACTTTCTATAAAATATTTTTAGATTTGAAGCTAGTTTGTGCCGATAAAAATAACAATAATCGGTATTATGACCTTGACCTTTGCATATTTTCATCGTTATTTACTATGAGTTAATTTGTATTATTTAACTTCATAAACAGTGAAAAAATGATGAAGATTGAACTAAAATAAAGTCAGGAGCTGCAAAAAAGAAGAAACATATGAATTTTCAATTGTTTGATAAAAGGATCAAACTTTGGACTGTGGTAATTTGATCAAATGAAGTCCGATCTTCAAAAACTAAACACCAATGGAAAGATCTCTTCACAGACTAAAACTTTTCTACATATACTTTCTATAAAGTATTTTTAGATTTGAAGCTATTTGTGCCGATAAAAATAAAAATAATTGGTATATGACCTTGACCTTTGCATATTATGCTTGATTTTTTTTCTATGAATTTATTTGTTTTATAAAAATGCATAAACAGTGAAATAATGATGAAGATTGAACAAAAAATAAAGTCAGGAGCAGCAAAAAAGAGGAAACATATGGACATACAATTGTTTGATAAGAGGATCAAACTTTGGACTGTGGTCATTTGATCAAATGAAGTCCGATCTTCAAAAACTAAACACCAATGGAAAGATCTCTTCACAGACTAAAACTTTTGTTCATATACTTTCTATAAAATATTTTTAGATTTGGAGCTATTTTATGCCGATAAAAATAATAATAATTGGTATATGACCTTGACCTTTGCATATTATGCTTGATTTCTTTTCTATGAATTTATTTGTTTTATAAAAATGTATAAACAGTGAAACAATGATGAAGATTGAACAAAAATATAAATTCAGGAGCAGCAAAAAAGTGTAAGAATATGGATATACAATTGTTTGATAAGAGGATCAAACTTTGGACTGTGGTCATTTGATCAAATGAAGTCCGATCTTCAAAAACTAAACATTAATGGTAAGAACTCTTCACAAACTAAAACTTTTGTTCATATACTTTCTATAAAATATTTTTAGATTTGGAGCTATTTTATGCCGATAAAAATAATAATAATTGGTATATGACCTTGACCTTTGCATATTATGCTTGATTTTTTCTATGATTTTATATGTTTGATAAAAATGCATAAACAGTGAAATAATGATTAAGATTGAACAAAAAATAAAGTCAGGAGCAGCAAAAAAGAGGAAACATATGGATATGCAATTGTTTGATAAGAGGATCAAACTTTGGACTGTGGTCATTTGATCAAATGAAGTCTGATCTTCAAAAACTAAACACCAATGGAAAGAGCTCTTCACAGACTAAAACTTTTGTTTATATACTTTCTATAAAATATTTTTAGATTTGGAGCTATTTTATGCCGATATAAATAAAAATAATTGGTATATGACCTTGACCGTTGCATATTATGCTTGATTTGTTTTCTATGATTTTATTTGTTTTATAAAAATGCATTAACAGTGAAAAAATGATGAAGATTGAACAAAAAATAAAGTCAGGAGCTGCAAATAACCTTAAAAGTCATGCTTTTAAAATGTTGATTTTTCGAAAATATTGGTTATGTTTGACCTCGTACTGTGGACAAACCATGCATTTCTCAAAATCGCCACCCCATATATTTTGTGCGTATATGTCTTGCGAATCATATGCAACAAACAAAATTCTTCTATCTCATCTCTGAATAAAATGGGCACGTTTTTGGTAGACCTACCCTTATTTCACAGTTTTTTGCGAGATTCGAACTTTCAACCTCCTGCAGCACGAAAGTTTTATATACGCAAATTTTTGGAACCTATCATATTTTATTGGGCTATTTACAAGGAACATTATATAAAAACCGCATTTGAATCGGACCTCAAATAATTGAGATATTGCTTATTAAACATTTTCATATAAAACGCCCCCTGGCGGGAAAATCAAAACAAAAATGAAAATTATCTCGACGTTAGGATCATCTTCAAGTACGTGGTTATTACTGATAAAAGTTTCATAGAGGTGGCTTTTCTCACCTCGGAGCTATGCCTTTCACAAAAAAGGGTTAGAAAAAAAAAAAAAAAAAAAAAAAAAAAAAAAAAAAGAAACAGAACGAGAACAAAGGGTTTTCGCACTGCGATGCGAAAACCCAATTAAGAACTTAAGCATGGTAAGGGTAAACAGTATATGAAAGGATACATTAGGGTAGGAATTCCTTTTGATGCTAGGTTTTTCTTTATGAGTTTTTCTGTTCCATACCAGTTGAAATCTGGAGTGTCATGGCCGATGCGAGGCAGATGTACACTTGCTGAAATAGATACAAACATTGAATGTAAATTGGGTTTAACCCGTTTACCTCAAGGCTATTCATGTAACAAGAGCTGTCAGAGGACAGCACGCTCGACTATTCAAAATGCTTGTTGGTAAATCAAATGAAATCTATTTCAATTCTTGCCCTTCATATACCCTGTATATAATAATAGTCAAAAATGATATACCTTGATAGTCTGATACCCCTTAATATTTTCATGATGTCTAAAATCAATCCCATGCCTAGTTACTGAGACATAAGCACAATAACACTGTGCATGCAAAACTTTAACCAAAAATCCAAGTTAGAAAAGGGGTCATAATTTGCATAAAATTCAGTCCAAAAGTTATCCTCTTTAGTTTTCTGATGCCCCTGAAGACACTCCTTAACTTTCTGGTCAATTCCACAAGCAATTTCTGAGATATAAGCTGGGTAGTAGCTTGAATGCAAAAATTTAACCAAAATTCTAAGTTAAAACGGGGTCATAATTTTTAATATTCCATCAAGAGTTATCTACCATGGAAGTATGATACCCCTAAACATATTAAAGATGTTTAAAATCAATCCCATGCCTGGATACTGAGATATTAGCAAGAAATTACCTTGCATGCAAAAATTTAACCAAAATTTCCAAGTTAAAAAGGGGCCATAATTTGTAACATATTCCATCAAAAGTTATCTACCATGAAAGTATGATACCCCTAAACATATTAAAGATGTTTCAAATCAATCACATGCCTGGATACTGAGATATAAGCATGAAAGTACCTTGCATGCAAAACTTTAACCAACATTTCTCAGTAAAAAAGGGGCAATAATTTGTAATATATTCTATCAAGAGTTATCTACCATGGAAGTTTGATACCCCTTAACATATTAAAGATGTTTCAAATCAATCGCATGCCTGGATACTGAGATATAAGCATGAGAGTATCTTGCATGCAAAACTGTAACCAAAATTCCTAAGTTAAAAAGGGGCCATAATTTGTAATATATTCCATCAAGAGTTATCTACCTTGGTCGTCTAAAGCCCCTAAACATATTCATAAACTTTCAAGTCAATACCATGAATGACTATTGAGATACAAACTAGATAGTGGCTTGCACGCAAAACTTTAACCAGAGTTATCTACCTTGGTTGTCTGATGCCCCTGAACATATTATAAACTTTCAAGTCAATACCATAAATGGTTATTGATATATAAGGTTGACAGTAACTTGCACACAAAACTTTAACCAAAAGCTGCAACGCCAACGTCGACGCAAGGGCTACTACAATAGCTCTCATATTCTTCGAATAGTCGAGTTAAAAATGTATAACTTGATGATTATGACTTGACTGATTGTTATATGGTATGTAACAAACATGGCCCGGCCCGGAATCGAACCCTGTCAGCCGGCGTGATAGCCCAATGCTCTAACCACTGAGCCAAAGAGATGACTCCCTGACGCAGTTGTCAGAAATTGTACTTATACCTGCGCCAAAGCATTGTCACTTTACTTCCCCCTCTGAGAAGTCTAGACCCGAGACTTGGCCTGGGAAACACATAGGTAAGGCAACTTCGGTATGGCACTTGACATTATCCCACCACTGCCAACAAATGTAACAAACCCAGCCCGGCCCAGAATCTAATCTGGTCCGCCGGCGTGATAGCCCAATGCTCTAACCACTGAGCCAAAGAGTCGACTCCCTGACACAGTTGTCAGAGATTGTACTTATACCCGTGCTGACGCATCGTCACAAGTATATGGAACAAGAGGGCCAAGATGGCCCTGTGTCGCTCACCTGAGTAAGATGGCTGTGTTAGGCATAATGACAAAAAATCTGGCATCTAAAGTGTTTTTCTAACATTTGACTAAGTGACCTACATATTGATCCTACCTGACTTTGCACTCAACTGGGAATTCATGCAGTCATCATTTATATCAAGTTTAATGAAGACTGACATCCTGACCAAATTTTATGAAGATTGGGCCAAAACTGTGGCCTGTAGAGTGTTCATAAGGTTATTCTAAATTTTGACCTGGTGACCTAGTTTTTGACCCCACATGACCCAATTTTGAACTCATTTGAGATATCATGTAGACAAACATCCTGACCAAGTTTTATGAAGATTGGGGGCCAAAACTGTGGCCTCTAGAGTGTTCACAAGGTTTTTCTAAGATTTGACCTGGTGACCTATTTTTTGACCCCACATGACCCAATTTCAAACTCATCCGAGATATCATGTAGACAAACATCCTGACCAATCTATTGAAGACTGACATCCTGACCAAATTTTATGAAGATTGGGCCAAAACTGTGGCCTGTAGAGTGTTCACAAGGTTTTTCTAAGATTTGACCTGGTGACCTAGTTTTTGACCCCACATGACCCATTTTCTAACCCATCCAAGATAACATGTAGACAAACATCCTGATCAAATCTATTGAAGATTGGGCCAAAACTGTGGCCTGTAGAGTGTTCACAAGGTTTTTCTAAGATTTGACCTGGTGACCTAGTTTTTGACCCAACATGACCCAATTTCGACTTATCCGAGATATCATGTAGACAAACATCCTAACCAAGTTTCATGAAGATTGGACCAAAACTGTGGCCTCTAGAGTGTTCACAAGCAATTGTTGACGACGGACGACGCACGACGGACAAAAGGCGATCAGAAAAGCTCACCCGAGCACAAGTGCTCAGGTGAGCTAACAATGGTAAAAGTGTGCCCATAAGTCACTAACAATAGCAACGCATGCGGATGCCAATGCTCAACTGTTAGTATTTTTTTTAAGAAGGGGAGATCCCTTGTGATAGTGAATAAGTATATGAAGTTTGATGACAGACGGTTTGATAGTTTAGAAATTATGGCCAAGTTTAAAGTTTTTCAAAATGACAATGACATCAACAATGACAACACCAGAGTGATCACAATACCTTGACTTTTTCTACAGATGAGCTAAAAAAAATTAAAAAGCAAAAAAATATCCCACATATGCATGCAATCTTCCTGTATAGTTAATGAAAGAGAATGGTCCATGACTCACCTGAGCCATATGAATTATAAGTTAATTACACAAAAAAACTGAATGTGACATGGTTCATACAATTTTTTGGAAGAAACATTTAAGGGTTTTTCAAGTTGTTTTTTTAAGGCCTTAAATTTAATATTAAAGCCTAACATAAACCACAACTGATGCTTTAAATTTTAAAGAGTGACCCAAGGAACATCTATGCCTAACAACTTTGAAATCCAGCCAGTACATTTAGAGGAGAAGATATTTGAAGTTTTTACTAAATACATATAAGGAAAACCTGCTCTGCCCCCTGGCAGCCTTGTTTTTCAACGGATCAAAATAATTTGAACAATTTTGGTAGAGAGTGACCCAAGGAACATCTGTGCCAAATAAGATTTTCAAAATTTTCCTATGTTTTTTCTTTCTGTTGCCATGGTAACCAGAGTTCTGCATGGAATCAAATTCTTTGAACAACTATGAAAGAGCTTCACCCAAGGAACATTCATGTGAAGTTTCTTTGGAATTGGCCCAGTGGTTTAGGAGGAGATGTTGTTTTAAGTTAAATGTTGATGACGGACGATGGACGCCAGATGCCGTACGCCGGACATTCATTGGTCACAATAGCTCACCTGAGCACAACGCACATTGTGCTCAGGTGAGCTAAAAACTAGAAAACTTATCAGAGAAGGTGATTAACAACTATTTCACTTCTGATTAACTGAATGGTAAAATCTAGTTCACTCAGGTACTGTCATTGTGACAATATTCAGTTATGATGTAGTGACATCCAACTAACTATGTGTGAATGAAGATATAACCTAGGAGGAACCACTGGCCTTTCTCAAGCCTTATCTCAATTTTAGCCAGCTCGGAGGCTTCTTTACATTAACCCTTTCCCTCATATAGACTCATTTTGACGCACTCAATAGGTACATAAAGCCTGATCTGCAGAAAACCACAGTTAAACCTTACCAAATTTAATTACAAAATCCTCATTTCCAGACCACTGAGGAGCAGCGAACAGCATAAAACCTGATCAGCCTGCAAGTTATTCGCAAGCTGATCTGGTTTTATGCTGTTCGCATAGGTCTTTTCATGGTTTCCTCTATGAGGGAAAGGGTTAACTAGAAATGTGTCCATTTGACATGGATGCCACAGCCATTTGATTTTATTAGATAGTGACATTTTTAAGAGTGAAAATGATGAAATATCTGGACTGAAAATTGTACAGATTCCCCTTAAATTGCAAAAATACTTACTTGGCACTAATTAGTAAGAATGAATGAACTTTAATTAAGCAGGGATAAAGTCCAGTTTCTATAAAAATCAAAGCCCTCAATGCACTGAGAGAAGTAGGTCATTCCCCTAAGGACCCGATTTCTATACTCTCTCTACTGTTACTTAAGTGTAGAACTTGACAAGGTACCTGATGTTTTAGATACTTGAATGTTTGTTTTTATTTCAAAGTTAAGAAATGCTCTTGGAGAAACTTAACTTGCTTTCATACAAAATTACACGTGAACTACTTTAGGTTTTTACAGACATTCGAAGTGCTACTTTTTTTCTATTTACAGGAGTAGATGTAAATGTAAAATGGGTTGCTATTCTGATTTATAAGTCTTACAAATATATTGTTCATGTTTAAAATGGATTTTTACAAAATAACACGTTTACAAACAACAGCACATGAACAGTGGTTATGGTTATGAATAAAAGGTCTGTGTAACATATTCCAGTCGTATTCGTAAGTGCAGAATCGCATTGCGTGGATCCGCACTAAGCACGGAGAGGTACAGTTAAACTTGTCATGGAAAATATGCAAATTAGCAAGGTCAGCCATGCCTGGTAAGCGTTTCTAGCTACTAAAAAACAACATCTTTTTTAACATAAATAATTTATACTGATTAAAACTTTGCGAAAGAAGATTCTCTTTGTTCCTCCCTCTTTCAAATTATTATATAAAGAGCATAAAAATGGAAGAGTATGTTCATACTTTGTCTACGAGTGTCAGTATGACAGAGAGCAAAGTAAGATAAATTTGGCCCTTAAAGCAGCTATGTTACGGCACTCAATAGACTTGAAATAATGCAGCTAACAGAGACGTAACATTTTTCCTCCCCAAAGTGACTTAATTTTATTAGATAATGATACTGAACATGCAATGGGATGTTTTGCTGTTATAATTAATTCTGTTTCCTTTTTAAAGCTACATTTACTATGATCTCCAGGCTAGATATGGCTACATTTATATCAAAAGAGCATATCAATTAGTATAAGTGCTGTCAATTTATGTGATAAATACCTCTGCCACACTGTAATGTCTAAATTTACAATCTCCCATGTGTCTATAAACTTCCAGTTTTCTATTTTCAGTAAATGCATGATACCTTGACTCTATTTATCTCAAATACAACTCCAATATACGTCAATCACACCCACAACCTCTAGAATCCAGGGCAGAATCTCCAACTTCTCAGACTGGTTGTGACACTGAAGGCTGCTCCAAGTTTTTAATAATGGAAGTAATGTTAACAACCTGTGACGAATTTAAGGAAAAAGGCTCACAAGGCAACTTGACGGTATGTGATCAGACACACAATAAAGGTCATGCTTCCAGTATATAACTACAGCTATTAATTAAAGTGTATATATAAAGCCATTTTTCACTTTCTTTATTCAACAAATGAAACAAGAGCTGTCCTTAAGAGAACATGCACTCAACTATTTTAATGCTTGCCAATGAAAATGTAAAATGTTAAAAAAAGAATCACTGCATTTTCTAAGGGTTAACATTTAGGGCAATAAACAAGTATTCCAAATCTCAAAGCAATACATCAAAGGGTCCTGTAAAAAATAAAAGATATGGTACAAAAAAATTACCGAGATTCTATGTCAAAAAAGGGGCATAATTATGTCAAAATCCATGACAGAGTTATGTTCCTTGCATACTCTTGCCAACAGTTGAAGGTGATGGCCCTGAACAAGTAATCCAAGTTTCAAATAGCAAAATTTCAAAAAAGGAGGTGGTCAAAAAACTTATTTGGTGACAAGAAAATCTGTAAAAAGGGCATACCTCAAGTAGTATACTAATTTGAGTTATGGTTCTTGAACACTGCACTCCCTCTCAAAGACCTCAATCCATATTCAAACTTTTGTGTAAATATCACACGTGTGTTAAACAAGAGGGCCATGATGGCCCTGGATCGCTCACCTGGTATCATTAGGCTATGTAAAATCAAGTGACCCCTGGGGCAGAGCCAATTTTGACCCCAGGGTCATGATTTGAACAAAGTTGGTAAGAATCGACTAGACAATGCTACACACTACCACACTCTACTTGGTAGAGGTCTATTAGCCCATGTTACATACCAAATATAAAAACTCCAGACCTTGAAGATTTTTCTAGTTTTTTTTTTCCAATATAAGTCTATGTAAAATCAAGTGATCCCTGGAGCAGGGCCAATTTTGACCCCAGGGTCATGATTTGAACAAACTTGGTAAGAAGCGACTAGAAATGCTACACACCAAATATCTAACTCTATGCTTTGTGGTGTCTGAGAAGAAGATTTTTCTTTTTTTTTCCTATATTAGCCTATGTTAAATCAAGTGACCCCTGGGGCGGGGCCAATTTTGACCCCAGGGTCATAATTTGAACAATCTTGGTAGAGAGTCATAAGATCATGCTACATATTAAAAATCAAAAGGCTAGGCCTAATGTGGTTTCAGAGAAGAAGATTTTTCAAGTTTTTTCTATATCAGCCTATGTTAAATCAAGTGACCCCTGGGGCGGGGCCAATTTTGACCCTAGGGTCATAATTTTAACAATCTTAGTAGAGAGTCATAAGACCATGCTACATACCAAATATCTAAACTTGAGGCCTTGTGGTTTCTGAGAAGAAGATTTTTCAAGTTTTTTCTATATTAGCCTATGTTAAATCAAGTGACCCCTGGGGCGGGGCCAATTTTGACCCCAGGGTCATAATTTGAACAATCTTGGTAGAGAGTCATAAGATCATGCTACATACCAAAAATCAAAAGGCTAGGCCTTGTGGTAACCAAATATCTTTCAAAGATCAAAGCGATGAAAGCACAGAAAGCTAGACATTGTCTATATCGATATAAAGTAATGCTGCACACCAAATATCTAAACCCTAGGCCTTGTGGTTTCTGAGAAGAAGATTTTTCAAGTTTTTTCTATATTAGCCAATGTTAAATCAATTAGATCAGCTAGACAATGCTACACACCAAATATCTAAACCCTAGGCCTTGTGGTTTCTGAGAAGAAGATTTTTCAAGTTTTTTCTATATTAGCCAATGTTAAATCAATGAGATCAACTAGACAATGCTACACACCAAATATCTTAACTCAATGCCTGGTGGTTTCTGAGAAGAAGATTTTTCAAGTTTTTTTCCTATATCAGCCTATGTTAAATCAAGTGACCCCTGGGGCGGGGCCAATTTTGACCCCAGGGTCATAATTTTAACAATCTTGGTAGAGAGTCATAAGACCATGCTACATACCAAATATCTAAACTTGAGGCCTTGTGGTTTCTGAGAAGAAGATTTTTCAAGTTTTTTTCTATATTAGCCTATGTAAAATCAAGTGACCCTGGGGCGGGGCCAATTTTGACCCCAGGGTCATGATTTGAACAAACTTGGTAGAGATAAACTAGACAATGCTACACACCAAATATCTTAACTCGATGCCTTGTGGTTTCTGAGAAAAAGATTTTTCAAGTTTTTTTCCTATTTCAGCCTATGTTAAATCAAGTGACCCCTGGGGCGGGGCCAATTTTGACCCCAGGGTCATAATTTTAACAATCTTGGTAGAGAGTCATAAGACCATGCTACATACCAAATATCTAAACTCGAGGCCTTGTGGTTTCTGAGAAGAAGATTTTTCAAGTTTTTTTCTATATAATAGCCTATGTTAAATCAAGTGACCCCTGGGGCGGGGCCAATTTTGACCCCAGGGTCATAATTTGAACAATCTTGGTAGAGAGTCATTACATACTACATCATGCTACATACCAAAAATCAAAAGGCTAGACCTTGTGGTTTTGGAGAAGAAATTTTTTTAAATTTTCATTTTTAAAATCTATTTTTAGCTCCTGTGACCTACTTATTCACCCAATCAAAATAATTTGAACAACTTTGATAGAGGTCATGATAAGGATGATTCCTGTGAAGTTTGGTCAAAATCCATCCAGTGGTTTAAGAGGAGAAGTTGTTTAAAGGAAAAGTTGACGCAAGACGCACGCACGGAGGACGGACGACGGACACCGGACAAAAGGCGATCACAAAAGCTCACCATGAGCACGTTGTGCTCAGGTGAGCTAAAAAGCTATGCCTTTGATTAGAAATTGTTTATGCAGACACCAATATTGAGGTGGATGCAGGCACAGACAAATGGGTGATGGCAATAGGTTGGACTATTCCATTCATAGTCAAGCTTATGTGTTATGATCTTACAATAGACCAATCTATGGAGGAGGTCATAACTCAACAACAATTTGTTCCATTTCAATTACCACAATCCTATACAATTATCAATTTCTCTATCCGATTTATAATAAAACAAATTCTCCCACTCACACATCAAACTTGTGTTATTGTTTTATAAAACTGAATAACAGTTAACAATTCTTAGGTTTACAGGTGTATAACTGAAATAGGATGATGATAAGTCACAGGATGTGAGCATCAACACTTAACTTGTCATGTGAACTGACCATGAAAATACAGTAAAGCTAAACATAGACTGATAAGGTCAAAAACCCCTTTGGGAAATCAAGAAGCAGGATTAACATCTCCATTGTCAAACCACATGGTACTCCCACACTACAGTAACATGAGATGTCCTTGAAGTCTTGTATTCATTAATTATTTAGAATTTGAATTTTATATTTAGAAATGGTAACACAAATTTCATTTGAAAAAGAGGATATATAACAACTTTTAAGAGATTTGCTAGCTTTCTGATTAACCTCCGTTTTAATTTGTGTCAAGGGTTTTTTTTCACAGTAACAGCAAGAGAGAGAGAGAGAGAGAGAGAAAGAAAGAGAGAGTGAGAGAGAGAGAGAGTGATAGGGGAAGAGAGAGTCCTCTATTTCAATAGAGTCCTAATTTTGCAGCCAAGCTGGAGACCATGACAAATTACTGCCAACCAATTAACACCCCCACATGGATTACAGACTGGCATTGCCGTGGTCAGATAGTTACACTGATGGGGTCTACAGCCTCATTTAGAATGTATAAGACATGGTGTACTCTCCTGGACCTCATAGGGGAGGGACTAAATTACCTTGTGGACAGGGAATTGTCATTTTCATCAACACTTTGTTGGGCAGTCTAGACAGATGTATAGAAGGACTTGATTTGGTTCACTAAGTGTGTGATTAACCCTTTACCACTTGGATACATCATTTTCATAAGTGCAGGTAAACGAAAGAAAAGCCAAATCAGATGGAAAACTTGGAAGAAATTTCAATCTGAACAGATTTTACAGTGTTACCTCCTTGACCTCAAAGGTACAAAACTGATCATTACTTATGAAACTTGTAGGCTGATGGGGTTATATACTGGCTCAAATTCCACCAACATTACTTACAGCTAAGTAAAACTTAAATTCTTAAATTTATAAGAAACACATTCCACCATTCCTGTATAATAAAATATTCATATTCCATCATTCCTGTATAACAAAATATTCAATTATAATACTGAGTTGAGAAATAGAATATTTAAGCATTTTATAAGAGGAACAAGAATGATTATTTCATCTCTAAGTATTTACTTATAGGAAAATCCTACTCTAAAATACCCATTTTTTTCTCCAAAACTACAGTGTATCTGGTGTGACCCTTTACCTCATGAATATTCATGTACTCATTAATATTAACTGACAGAATTTTAAATGGTATATTATGAAATAATTGATTTTCTTTGCCATACATACAGTGTAGAATATGAGCTTCAATACCAAATGTCAGTAAATAAGGAGACCCTGATTCAGACAGCTCATGATAAAAACTGTCTGATTTGAGTATGCCCTGTTTGTTAATTATAACTTCAAAATGAGTCTATAATTTAAGTGGTACCGTGAAGTGTTTATGAAGCAGCAATTAAATCTATATATGGTAAAGGGTTAATGGAGCAGTTTATCAGTGTTTTGCTTCAGCAAGTATTCATAGACAGGAACATGAGATGGTTAAATATGTATGTATTTCTAATCTGCTTTGGAAGACTTATACAAGACTAAAGACCATAAGGTTAAATGATGCCAAAGGTTATGGTGCCTTGAGTGTTTTTGTTACTGAGTATAATTGGCAATGATACAGGGCATGCAGCTAACTGAAAAGGTTATATTTGGTAGACATCAAGTTTTTTGGGGGTTTTTTTGTTTTGTTTTTAAATATATCTGTTTTTTGGTCAGTATTTGACTATATTCCCAATGCAAGAAAGTATATTTCACCTATTTGAATTTATATTTCATTTGATTCTCAGAGGAAAAAAGGTTCAATTTGGCAATTTTTTTTTTTTTTAAAAATACAGACTTTTCTGAACAAGATGTTTATGAACTGAAGTTTTGATGTAATGATACATAACCATTTTCTGGTTAACAATTTTTTTGAAACAAGAATCCCAGAAATGCTAATTGACAGTTCCTGAGGGAAGATTACTAGGGAAGACATGGGCTAATAGTCCAGCACACATGAGACTGTTAGTCAAATTAGACAAAATATGATAACTGATCAAGATGGTGATACATACAAATGTACCAAGGGACAAACAAGCAGATGATACAGACCTACTGTTTTTTCTCCCAGACTTCTTGTAGTGACTAATTAATGTATAAGCTTCCAATGAAGTTTCATTGAATGATATCCTGTGTTTGCTGAACATTTGGCTGGACAAGATTCTAGTAAAGAAGTAAAGAAATAAAAAAAAAAAAAATCAAAAAAAAATCAGGAAACGCTGATACTTATTATGCACATATCCCCATGATAGTGAAGCTCTCCAGTGAAGTATAATCACAGTGGACGATTAATCATAAGTAGAATCAGTGACACTACGTTGACGTGACATGATGACAAATAATCTTGACGAATTATTACCAAAAAGGGTTGTTAATATTCAACCGCATCGATGGTATTTAAAAATACTTGC
This sequence comes from Solen grandis, assembly GCA_021229015.1. NCBI lineage: Eukaryota > Metazoa > Mollusca > Bivalvia > Adapedonta > Solenidae > Solen > Solen grandis. The sequence continues at coordinate 63,055,363 of CM037783.1, read as the reverse complement.
AAAGTTGCACTTGCACATCGTTGCTCTGTTGAACCCTTATACTTATCTCAGTCATGTTTTACATGTATTTGAATATTGAATTAACATCACTATCACATCATATATCATAGTACAGAACTTTATTCATGTTGTACAGTAGGAGTTAAGCATACTCCAAACATGTATATTTTTCAATATCAATACATGATTTTGTCTCTGATAATCGACATATTTTCGACTGTTCATCACTATAATCACAAATTCCTTATGATGTTTAATATATTTAATTTATTACACTACCTCATTTTTTACTCCATTACTTCTTTTCATGATTAAAATGATATTTTTGTTTCTTCCCATATCAGCTGAAGTGAAATAAATAGGAGTCATTATATGTCAAATTGCATTTAGTTTCACAAAATTCCTTTTACAATAAAAAGGTTTGGGGTCTAGTGTTGAATGCTTATATAAACTTTAGTGTTTTACAGAAGCAGGTTACAACTGAGCTACACTTTGGCTATATTTTCTCATTTGAGGAATAAGGCTTAGATATTTACATTAATTTTCACAATTAATTTTTGTAATCAATTTTATTTTCATTTGTATGTACTCGAATTCTTACAAAATATGAGGTAAGGAAGCTGTGGTTCGTCTGTAACATACATGACTGAGAATCTGAAGATTGTGGGTTTCAGAGCCCTGTTGGGTGTGGTGATTTTTTTCATGGCTTTCCCAGGTGGAAAGCACTATATAAGTCCATCCCAGGGACCATCAAGGGGATTTGTATAAGTTGTGAGAATTTGTTTTCAAACTGATGTGAAATTATAAGTTAAATACAAGGTAGACCACTGTTAAAAGGGAAGTGCTCCAAATTTCACTCGAGTACCATCAGCTCATGTCTTGAGAACAGAAATGGATAACAAGTATTTAAGTCCCAGCTTTATTCTAAGTATTACAAGGCATTATGATGCTCTGTCAGGCAGTGCCATTTGTCATAATGTGCTTTTTACACCAAGTCAAATAACTTTTCTTTAAAACAAGAGTCTTCAATAACCTAGCTCATAGAAAATGGGCCACCAATAGCAGATTGTCAATTTCAACCAAAAGAATTTCAAATTATTCTCCCTCTTTTATTCTTGGAAGCATGCAAGTCAGATATAAATCCTTGTTAACAGTCTTCCAAAAAGAATAATAATTGATCTATTATAGCATAATCTTAAAAATTGGACCTAATTTCCTACAGAAACCCTATGGACTAATACTTTTGACACAAAATGGATGAAGAATTCTACAGTCAATACCCTTTATAAAGCTTTTTATATTTAATCCTTTGTTTCACAGGCTGACAATCAAAATAAAAGGAAGGAAAAAACAAGCAATCGGTCACAACAGAAGATTTGGGGTGTCTTAGGTTAAGTGGATAAAGTTGCTGAAGTCGCTGAATAACACCACCAAGTCTTATTACTCACAGCCTGTGCATACTCCAGTTTTCCTCCAGCTGTAAATAAATGGACATCCCCATATGACTGAAACTATTAACTCCAGAAAAAACAACAACAAAATTAAATTTAAAGTCATTGTTGACTTATATGCAAAAAGGCAAATTTTGTATTGTGGCTGAAAAAATTCATGTTTTTTCTTCAGAAAGGCAAGTTTTGCTAAAATATTGATATAGTGTAAATAATTGTTTATTGTATTATTCCCCTCTGGATTACTAACATATTTATAGAAGTTCAACTGATTCATTACTAAGATTCTGCACTATAGCAGCTTGCTGTTCTTTGACTGCTTGTGTTTAATATCCAGCAAACAGTATTTCAGTTGAGGATGTTGTCTTATAAGATGGATAGTGCTGCCTCAATGCAATATCATGCCTTTGACTGCCACCTGCATAATCTTGACACCCAGGGCCAAACAGACCTGGCAAACTCCGAGCACTGGTTACTTTATGCTATGCTACTTTAACCACTGCCACCACACAAGTCACGTGATGATAGTTGAAACCATTTGACCAGCATTCATAATTTTATAAATTAATGTTATTTGATTTTTTTTTTTACTTTTCTCATTATCATGAATTTTATTTCCGTGAAATATAACGAAACTGATGTGATATATTCAAAACTAAAGTCAAAAGTGATAAAAGTAAATCCGGCCTATATTAGTCAAATCTACTTGTGGTGGCAGTGGTTATGACAACTGTAAGGGGAGGTAACTACTGAGGTGGAGTTTGCAGTCCTAGATGTACCCTTGTATGCTGAGGGCTTAGCAAAGGAAGAACATGTGTATACCTGTACTGTCCTGGGATTGAAACAAAAACTTCCGAGTTAAAGAGTGGACATTTTTAGAACATTCTTTAATCAAGACTGGTTTTACCTTTTTGGTGGAATTGGACAATTTGTTTTCTGATTGATTTTTTTCCTGAAAGTGAGTATTTTTGAGTCAAGGGTTTGGAAACCAAAAGACAAAAATAGTAATGACCTTATAGGAAACAAATAATGTGATACATTACCACACTCTGGGTAATATTACTATGAAAAAAAATATAACACTTTTCAAAAGAAAAATTTAACATTTCAATAACATATCAATGTCTATGAATTATTCACCCATTTTCATGTCTAGTTCATTTTTGTCATTTTTGCCTTTTTCAAGAGATAAAAATATTGTATCATATGGACTATCCCTGAAAATGGAATTAATTCTGTTCAGGTGAACAACAGCAATTTCATGGTATGATAAAAGGGAAATTTTGCAATTTTCTTGAATTCTCATCAAACACACAATTCCTAAGTGTAGAGTCTCCTTGACATCTCCTTAATGGGAAATGTATAACAATTTATTCTGTGCCACTGTACTATATGTTAGAGACTTAACAACACACATCAAACTGAGAGCATTACTTTGTCAAAACAGACATTACATAGTAAATTCTCACCCCAAAGATTCTGGTGTGAAGCATACAGGAACTATTTCAAACTTTGTGCCTCTAAAGGTCAAGAAAGTATTTTGCCATCATTCAACCTTAAGGCCTTCATAATTATAATCAAGTATATATAACCACTGAGTTCATGGTCCTTTTAATATTAACTCCCACTAAACAAAAGCCTGTTTGGGTTACAATATCTCTATACCATAGCCTATTATACATTACAATACCCTCCTTAAAATGAGCCATGCCCTATTAAATTTCTATTAATCCTCAGCCTCCTTAAATGTACTCTTTAACCCTTTCCCTCATATATACTCATTTTGATGCCCTCAATAGGTATCACATAAAGCCTGATCTGCAGAAAACCACAGTTAAACCTTACCAAATTTAATTACAATATCCTCATTTCCAGACCACTGAGGAGCAGCGAACAGCATAAAACCTGATCAGCCTGCGAGTTACTCGCAGGCTGATCTGGTTTTATGCTGTTTGCATAGGTCTTTTCATGGTGTCCTCTATGAGGGAAAGGGTTAAGATCTGTCTGATCAGTGATTTCTCTGTTTGCTCATACAATATTGCAGCTCAAATTTTATAGCCTATACAGCAAAGAAAAATCCACTGTTTCATATACCATTTAAAGTTCCAGCAAATGAATATTCATGAAGTATAAATTTGTGAATGAATATCAATGAGGTAAAGGGGTATATAATACTCTGCAAACATACCTCCTTTGAATTATACTACAATTAAACTTCTGCCCATCCATAAGGTATGAGAGCACTGAAATTTAATTTCATTCGTATTCTTTTTTTCATTTTAAATCAGTATGTCATAGGTTCTTAAATATGTGAAGATCAACTTTAAGCAGATAATATATTAAAAACAAGATATGTCACAGGATGTGACGAAAGCCCCCCAAAGTGCATATTCATGGTTTTGTGAAAAATTTCCTGACATTTCATTTAACTTTTCCCTGACATTTTTAACAGTGAAATCACTACAGCAATATGCATATACGAAATACACAATAGCTAGAATCATATCATATTGAACCATAAGTCCCCTACTGGTCGTGCATATTTTGATCATTTCCATTACCATAGCAACCAGTATTTTTATCCAAGAAATATATCAGAGTGAGGTGCATAATCTCCATACTGCCTTCATATACCAAGTTTCACTCAGCTAGCTTATAAGAGGGTTTTTAAGTTATCACAGCATC
>CM037783.1:63001130-63051130 GCA_021229015.1 Solen grandis | reverse complement strand
AAATTTACTCTGAAAGGTCTTTCAAAGCACAGCAAATTATTCCCACAGTGTCTCAATAGAATATTTATCGTTTTTGAGATAATAATGACCGAAGAAAAAAACATAATTGACATTTGACATTGACCTTTGCGATTTTCCGGAAACGGAAGTAACTTTGTACAATGAAATACTATGTTGTACTTTCATTAAAAAGTTCATGCAAATAAAAAATAAAAGCCTGCAGGGCCTAAAAACCGTTTTGTTTTAATACAAAACTGCTTATTACGGTCTGACGGCAAATGACGTCATACGACGTCAGACGCCACAGAATACAAAGAAAACCTCTAAACACAAAAGCTTTCTAATGTTCATGTTTCTACCTCTTAAGGAGCGTTTGTAACATTAAATTATAGTTTTATGACCAAAGTTCGAATCTCTGTTTTGACGTAGAATTCCGAACTTTTATTATTTTTGAAATTTGAAGACACATCTACATCCTAACTTACGCCTTTGGATCAGGAATGACTGCTGCAAAGCGTGAACAAACCCACGTAGCTTTTTGCAAACTAACGTAAATAAAAAGGAAGAAAAAAATAGCATAATAATAATAATAATAATAATAATAAAAAAAAAAAACCATAACAAACCCAATAGGTCTTTCTGCTGCGGCAGAAATATAATAATAATAATAATAAACAAAAACCGAATAATAGAAAGTCCTAATAAAAATAATAATAAAAAAACTACGTGTAAACCCAATAGGACTTTCTGCCCGTAGGCAGAACGTCCTAATTAAGAAGTCATTAGGCATTATTTACACCAAATATACAAAAAGGTTTATCTGTAACAACCCAAAGCTCAATGAAACATTACACCAAAAGTGGTGTCAGCTGGGCTGCTACCATTAGGTGTAATGTTTCCTTTAATTATTTACAGTATGTTGTTTTGCTCCAGACAGTGACTAACTTGTGGGTTTAAAACGGAACCGTTGCATTATCTTTTTCTAAATGTTCAGAGTCAAGAGAGGTCTGATACTATTTATATCCACACCACGTGTCTCAGTCATAGACCATAACTTTCACCGTTTTTGTTCTTTTCACCATTTCTCTTTCATTAAAGAAAAATGTAAAAAAAGAAGAAAAAAAAAAAAAGAAAGCAGTCTAACAAAGATTAAAAAGAAAAGAGCATGCATTCTTATATCAATTGTGTGGAGTTCACAGTTTCTTTTCGATGTAGCTGTCTCACGTCACTTTTGACCTACTTAGGGATGATGACGTAAGACAATGACACGAATGAATATCTTAACGATTTTCATTGGTAGATATTCCTATGCTTACAGAAAAAAGATTACGCACCATCCTTTTCAAAAGATGACAAATATCTGGAATATAAGCTTAGTATTCACGCGATATTTGCAAAGTATTCTGACTAAATTAAAGTAACGTTGATGTATATAGTATATTTGTATCAAAATACTTCTTCAGATGAACGTTGAGACCTTTTTCGGACCAAACAGCATAAACATCTGCACAGAAATCTCCTGATCTGCAGTATATTATAATCTGCTTCACCATATCGACGGTACGCGTCAGTTGGGGAGCTTTAGATTAAATAACCGTTCTACATTATCCATTTCTTAAATATCATCGATGCTGATTTATTGTTCAATCTTACTTTGCAAGCCAGGTATCGAACCATTGGTGCGTATACCTCGAGTTCCTTTTTTTTACTGGAAGTATAGGGGGACGATGGTGTCGTTGTTTCCTACTTCGCGAATCATGATTGGAATGCACGTTTTCGTGTCATAACTTTAAAGTATTACACATCAATAAAAACGTAAGTGGTCAGTTGAAATTGCGTTTATTAGAAAAAGGCATATTTTTTAGCTAATTCTTTTTTTCTGACAATGAGGTCATACACCCCATTGTCCGAGCTTCTTGACATCTGTAAAAGGATGTCGTAATCTTTTGACTTCACAAATGCTTCTAAATCGTTTGCCCCACCTGTTGCATGGACATATTCCACAGTCATCATTTGGATATCCACCTTTTCGAAGGGAATTGTTTTTAAAATTTTCAGTTCGTCACCTTCAACATCCAGACTGAGGAAGTTGACCGTCGTCTGGTTCAGAGCCAGCAGTATCGAGTACAGCGGGAAGCACTGAACTTTGACTTCATTTCTGATAAACTTTTGCTGTATCAACCATTGTTTTGCGTCTTCGTCCTCAGCCAGTCTACCCATGACGAAGTGTTTGTTAAACGACTTCTGAAAAGTGATTTTCAAATATGTTTATTGAAATCATTGAAGACATTTTAATCAGTATTAAAGAGACATATCGTCTTGATATAGACATTTTACCAATGCATTGACTGCGATTCGTATATTATCAGTATATTATCATCACTACGAAGATGACATGCGCAGATCCAGCAATTTGTCTCGCGGTGGGGATCCGATAGGGATATGTTTGCCAACTATAATAAATTAACATACTAAGTTAATTCTGAAATTTACCGTACGTGGGCGAAGAGCTAGACAAAGAGGGTCAAACGGTTTTCGAGGGGTTTGGGCCCGCATGGATGACATTTACATAAACTTCAACAATGTTCAATTTTTATTTGTTTTTACCCTTTAGCCCATATAGACGCATATTTGGCACCTTAGAAAACAGAGCAGACCCCGGGTCTCCTCTGCTAATACAATATTGTAGCTAAGATTCTACATAAAGTCTGTACGACAAAGAAAAATCCATTGTTCTATAATCATGACGAGACATTTCATAAAAAAACAAATGAATGTTTCAAGAAATCTAGAATAGGACTTAAAGTGTATTGCATTATGTCGATGTAGAAGTCAATACGATACATGCTGCATTAATTAAGATAAAATGGAAGACCTTAGCTACTGTGATTACAGTACAGTACAATGCCAAATTTACAATCCAATTTAAAGTTCAGTATCTTTTTTTCTAGTCATATATTTATATTTAGATATTCTCGAGGTGAAGGGTCAGTAGCTTAAAGCAGTCTTGTTGTCGAGCACTGTGACTAGGCACACAAATGTGTAACAAATTCTAAAAATACTTTTATAATACTTTCATACGAGATGGATATTTACATATTGCATTTTTTAAAATTACGAGATTTGTATTATTTTAAATTATAGCATTCCTTTGCATGGCAATTTTTAACAGTTTATTAACATTGACATTTATAAAATTTGTATTAGTATTAATGTTTTAGAAATGCAAGCGCATTATTGATTTAAACATTACCAGTTGCAACATTTTAATAATGTTCATATTCCGGCCGTGAGCCCCATTCATATTGACCAGTCTAAAAGCTACATAAAATTTACCACTTAAGCTGATTTTGTTGTTGCAGCGATAAAACTTAACTTAGCGATAAATAAATTGAGTAATTGGAACAAAAGGACACAGTCGGTGGGAATATCCATCATCTTTCGTGAAAACTACGAACGTGCACCTCCTGGTATCAAAATATGACGTGCAATTTTGCAATTTACATTATGTTTACTTTTAAATTATTTAGTGGCTGATTGCATCTTTCATTTTGTGTGTGTCATATCGTGTATTGTGTGCTGGGAGCATTGTAACTTTACAATATTGGAATATCAGTGCTTATATATACTACCAGCATGTTGAAATATTTCATAATGCTACATTGCACTGTCATTCAGTTGAATGAAATTATGATTAGACATCAGGTTCTAAATTGAAAGAGCCTTTAGCTTTAAGATTTGTTGGAGCCAATGGATTAGCCAAATTTAAAAAATTGGAGCCATTTTAGTAGCCAAATATATAACAAATACGCGAATTTTTTAACACACGTTATTAACTTATATATGCATGCATAACATTAATAAAGATAATTCAGTGCTTATATAATTAATTACAACATTTTTTAAAATAAGTTGACATCTTCTGTACGTGTATTTGAAAAATATTTTTAAACTGATCTCATATGAACGGAGGCCCAGAGGGTAAAGTGTGCATTTTATTATTATCTCGTGGCCACGAGTTACTAACTAAGAAATAAAAATGCTAACATGTGGCCACGAGATATAAGTAAGAACAAATCAAAAAATAAATCTCGCTAACTCGTGGCTACGAGTTACTAAGAAAAAAATCTCGCTAAATCGTGGCCACGAGCTATTAAGAAAGAAATTGCTAACTTGTGTCCACGAGATAGATATAAGAAAAACATTCTCGCTAACTCTGGACGGTATTCAGTACTGTATATATACTACTGTTTTTGAGTCATGTGTATACATTGTATATTAATATGTCCACTTAAAATGGGGTTTCAATTCCGTTGTTGCATGTGCAAATTGGTATTTCTGTCGAATATAAAGTTGTGGTTGAAATATTTTTAGTGAGCGATATTTATTTATCTCATTGTTTGATGTATCAAATATGTGTTTGGTGTTTCGTGTGTGACTGATATTTCAGTTCCAGCTGGGACCGTTTTATATTTTTTTTTCTATGTTTTTATTACCAATTTTTGTTTCAATTTCTTTTTCAAAATATAAATTATAATAATATAAATTAATTCAAAAATAGCATTCAATAACACAAGGAATGAACGTTTTGATATGAATGTTTTAAACGTAACACACAATATACAGTAAAAAATTATCTTAGGTTAGAGAATGAAAATGTTGCTCAAAGATTATTATACAATTGCAAATTGTTCATACATCATCAAAATAATGCATAAAATGTAATTGTCCATGTAAATCTAAATTATTGGGTTTATGCAATATTTTTGATGATGTATGAACACTCCTTTCAAAGAGAAAAATGAAGACAAAATTTAAGAAAGTGTGAAAGATCAAGGCTAAAAATCATATTAATTTGATAATGAATGTAATAAATTATAATAATGCCTAAATTATTATAAAAAATAGGTGTGATGAAAATAGGATTAATATAGTACAGGCTAGAAGTGAGTTAATAAAAAAAAACTGTTAGGAAAAAAATATAATAAAGATAAAAAAAAACTAAAAAATTAGATACAGCAAAAAAAATTCATGCTTAACTAGATTGGAAAATGTTGAAAGGTTAAGTGGTTGGTAATAAACATTGTTCACTTTTACCTAATGATTTTCTTGTTTATTTCTAGTCTATAAATGACCCAAATTCAACTTTTTTCAGCCTGATGATAATGTTTTTTTTGTAAAAGATAAGTTCTGGAAAATCAGCTTGTTCTGATTATCTGTTAAATGATTTTTTAAATATGGGTTTGAGTCCAGAAAATGTGTAAGTGTGTTATTGATGCTTTTTATTAAATTATTTCATTTACACATATGTTGAACGAAAATAAAAGGTTGTACTGTGCTTTTGTTGACTTTACAAAGGCTTTTGCTTTTATAGTTAGAGATATTTTGTGTATAAACTTATTAAACTAGGAGTCAGGGGAAAGATTTTAGAGATTATGAAATCTGTTTATACACGTGATAGATCAAAAGTCAAATACAATAATATTTTTTTCAATATATTCAAATGATATTGAAGATAATTTTTTATTATATGTGGAAACAAAGGTGTTGATATTGGTATACTTAAAATGTTTTGTTGCTTTATGCAGATGATATTGTTATTTTGTCAGAAACAGGAGGTGGTTTACATAAAGGTTTAATATTATTGGAAGAGTGAATTGTGACACTTGGAAATTAAAGGTAAACACTTAAAAAGACAAAACTATTGATATTTTAGAAATGGGGGACAATGAGGTAAAAGTAGCGGTTTTAATATAAAGAAAGTAAAACAGAACTTGTTAAAAATTAAATACTTATTATTGTTTTCACAGTATGGGGGGAGGGTGATATTTTAATGCAACTTATAATTTTGGATTTCAATATTAAGCAATGGTTCAGTAGTTAGGGATTTAAATCACAGTAATAAAAAAAAAGATGTTACATTTGAATTTTTGTAAAAATTTACATGGAGTAAAAAATCAAACTCAAAATAATTTTATATATGGTAAATATGGGTAGAATGTCTTTACATTCTAAAAGAACAATTTCTTTTGATAAATTTTGGTTGAAAGTTGTAGAGTCAGATAATATTAAATCTGTTAAAATTGTTGATATATGATCTGTAACGATTTAGATATCATACCTGGTAAAATTCATGGGCTAAATCAGTAAGGAATGCATTACAAATATTAGGTTTTAATGATGTTTGGTTACAGCAATGAGTTGGTAATGTAAAATTGCTTATATATATATTAAGTCAAAGAGTTAAAGATGTTTTTACACATAATTGATTATCTGAGGTAAGAGAATCTTCCCGTGCAAAAACTTATGTCTTATATACTGATTTCAGGTTTCAACCGTATTTAAATTTTGTTAATATTAAAAGATTCAGACTTTCACTCAACAGGTCAAGAGTTTCATCTCACAAAATGTCAATAAAAGCTAGAAGATGGCATAAACCAGAAGCAATTCCTTTTAGTGAAAGAAAACGCCAGTATTGTTTTTGTTAAGAGGATGAGTTTCATTTTGTATTAGAATGTCTTTTACCAGTTCATGCTATTTTAAGAAAAAGAATACATAAATGCATTTTATTGGAAAAGACCAAATATTCCTAAATTTATAGAATTGATATCATCTGACAATGAAATAATTTATAAGATTTTTGCCATGTTTGTTTGTTAAGCATTTGAAAAAAGGAAATATTTTTATTACCGCTAATTATGTGCATACATATTTGCCTCCTACTCCTCACATTTATCCTTATTATATGATTATTTTATATGTGTTTGTAAGTATATAAGAACAACATTGTGCATTGGATTTTACTCATATATATGCATATAACTATGTGTGTAAAATGATATATTTATGAAAGTTGGTATAAGATCAGTTAGATATGTGATAATTTGATAATGATGCCACTGATCTTTGACAATTTATAAAACAAAATGCCATGTTTATAATTTCTGCATGACAGGTTTTACATATGTGTATACCATTTGCATAATGACTGTATGTATGTCTATTATGAAATAAAAACTCCTATAACATGCCAGTTTTTACTACTACTAGTAAATTGGCATTTTTGTGTCAATGCATCAAAAGAGTGTACCATGACTGTGATAAAAACATATTCCGCTTTAATTTCAACATTGTAAACAATAATCAGTTTTGGCGGCGAGTCCCTCCTAACATTGACCGGATGAACAAAAAAAATCTCAACATTCATAAATATTAGTTGTTTGGAAACGTTATGCGCCCAAAAGAAATTTTATTAACTTAAACAGCTGAAGGAAGCCCGTCACTATAGACTGACAACGGTTTAATAATGTACACTGTACCATATATTTCGAAGACTTTTTTTTTTTTCGAGAAGACGTGAGGTCTATATACGAGCCAAATTTTCGTGTGGATTAATATTTGTGGATAAAACTCTTCACGAAATTAGTGTGCCACGAAAGTTTATGATTTCACAGTATCCGGCACATAGAGCCGTAGTGTTGTTCAAAGTGGAATCAAAAACATGGATGGCAAGTGTTGGAAAGTTAAGTTTAATAAATATCTATAATAATTTGACATTTCAGAAAAAATAAATGAATGTTCTAAGAAATATAGGACAGGATTTAAAGCGTATTGCATTATGTGGATCTGATGTTATAGTCAATACGATATATGTGGCATTAACTGAGATAAAATGGAAGATGTTAGCTACTGTGAGCACAGTGCAATGCCAATGATACAAAAGGAAGACATATGATAGAGAAAAAAATCCGGTATTAGAAATCTATTACAAATTAACAAAATGTGCCATAATTTGATTTATTGTTAAGTAAATAGTTCTGCATTGTCTCTTATTCAGCCGTTCATAGATTTTGAACCAATCGACATATCTCTGAGATGAAAGTTTACAAGCTATTTTATACCATCGGTTGATTATTGATGAGGGACGGATTGAATAGGTCATAGGTGAGTCTGGCAATGATGGAAAGATGGTATGGAGGACTATTTCAGTCAAGATGTTTGCAATAGGAAGAAATGATATTGTGATGTATATACAGACATGCGCAAATTGGTTGAATATCGATTACGTGTCCTTCTGTAAACAGGGATATTGAACTATAAAGTATGCAGTTCTTAATAAATTGATATCATGGTGTCCGGCAGGCGCCAGTTTAAGCAAAATTTGAAGAATAAGCAAACTATGGGGAAAGTCTGGCGACAACAAACACGAAAATGATAATCACTATTGTTATACAATAAAACTGCAACGGTATGATGTTTCTTGGTCGTGACCATGAATAGGCATACTTTGTTAGAGTATCTGAGGCTCGCTGGGTTTCCGGTGACCAGATTATGGTTACCTGCTGAAAAATTATGGTTTTATCTGTTTTGATAGCATTATAACAATTTTATCATAGCTGGATGAGGTTCTGTATTCAAACATGCGTTGATGGTGAAGGCTTTCCGGTGTTTTGACTTCAGCATCTCAAAATTTTCTGGATCGGCCTCGACCAACAATCCGTTCCACTTCCTGACCTTCTCAAAGAAGAGTGTGTTGGATCCTTGCTCTCCATCCAGTGCCCCACATTCCACGTAGAAACCTCCTTCCTGAAAATCAAAATACAACATGCACATTATGGTGTGAATACACTGATCAACATACAATTGACAGGAGATATATAGTAGACCTATACTATCACGGCAAACCTCTATATTAGTGAAGAGATTCCGTTTGCATGATATGTTTTGTTCTAGTATTGAAAGTTTATCTCACTTATTACAACGCTAATGGCCTTTAAAAGGGGTCACTTGCATGGAACAAAACAGATAAATTGTGTCTATTTATTTTCAACCCGAGGCCTCTCCTTCTCCACCAAGGGTATTTGTGTACATTTTACTACTACATATATCGCAAATTACATTCTTATACTATCATGGTTATTATAAAACAGAAACTGGAGATGTCAGAGGACAGAACATTCAACTATTCCAGCACCTTGACAGCATTATTGCATCCTTATCATGATATGCACGTTCAAATGGAAAACGGGTTCATCTTTACAATTTATCACTGCATTTCTCCTAGTAACCTTCTATATATATATCTTATGTTCTTGAACAGTTTTATACGCCGCCGGAGGCGGTCGATAAATATTGTAATCTCCGTCTGTCCGCCCCTACGTTCGTCCGTATGTCCGTACGTCCACATTTCTTATGAACGTAACTCCTCCTACGTTTCTGACAGTGTTTTTTCAAAATTTGGTCAATGTCATTACTTTAATTGCTAGAAGCGGCGATTTTCCCGTTCATTGATTTTTGCAAGATTTATGTCCCTTGAAACTTAGTCTCTGTAGCTAATTGATATTGCTTGTGAACGCAACTTCTCTGAGTTTCTGACCATATCTTTCCTGTACATGTACTTGGTAAATGTCATTACTATAATTAGCAGATGTGATTGATGCGGCAATTTTCCGGATCATTGATTTTTGCAAGAGTTGTGTCCCTTGAAAATAAGTCTCTAGCTGATTGATATTGTAGCCCTGTAAACACAACTCCTCCTACGTTTCTGGTCGTATCTTTTCAATATTTGGTCAATGTAATTACTTTAATGGCTAGATGTGCATGAAGCGGCGATTTTCCCGATCATTGATTTTTGCGAGAGTTATGTCCTTTGAAACTTAGTCTCTGTAGCTGATTTATATTGCAGCCTTGTTAACGCATCTCCTCCTACATTTCTGATCGTATGATTTCAATACTTGGTCAATGTCACTATTATAATGGCTAGATGTGCAAGAAGCGGCGATTTTCCTGTTCATTGATTTTTGCAAAAGTTATGTCCCTCGAAACTTAGTCTCTGTAGCTGATTGATAGTGCAGTCTTGTGAATGCAACACCTCTTAAATTTCTGAATGGATTTTATGAATTTTGGACAATGTCATTACTACAATGGGTAGATGTGCATGAAGCAGGAATTTTCTGGTTCATTGATTTTGCCAGAGTTATTTCCCATTGAACCTTAGTCTCTGTAGCTGATTGATATTACAGATTTGTGAATGGAATTCTGAAGTTTCTGAATAGATTCTTATGAAACCTGGTCAATATCATAACTATAATGGCTAGATGTGCTATAAGCAGGGATGTTTTGGTTCAGCGATTTTTGTAATAGTTAAGCCTTTCGAAACTTGGTCTTTATAGCATATTAAGTTGAGAACGCAACTCCTAAGATTTCGAATGGATCTTGATCAATGTCATTACTATAACGGGTGGAGGTGCATAAAGCAGGGATTATCCGGTGGCACTCTTTTCAAGTAATGTTCCAGACAATAGTCCATTAAATTCTAAAAGAAAGGGAGATAATTAAAAAGGGAACAGGTAGAATTACATTTCTTGGTCATTGCTTTTCTCCTTGTTACCATCTATGCATATTTTAAGTTTCAAGTCACAATACCTTGAATACTTTTTAGTAATGCTCTGAACAAAATATATTATGAAATAAAATGAAGATGGATAATTAAAAAAAAGGTAGGGTTATGGTTCTTGATCACTGCAATTCTCCTATATAGTAACTGTCTATGTATATTAAAAGTTTCAAGAAGTACCTTTATTGACATGATTTTTTATGCGTAAGCTGTATAAAATGAGCTTCGGTCTTTTTCTTAATCTTGGTTAACAACCGAAGAGTTCGGAAAAACACTCGTTTAATTAGTTTGCATAGATTGTTTTAGGATATTCCATCATAAAATGGGAGTAAAGGGTGCATATTTTCTGCATGGTTGTCAAATGGCTAATCAAATTTTAATCTAGCTGTTTAAACATAAACACCATCCAGGTGAAAAATTAAAACATAAAAACCATCCATTTGAAAAAAGTTAACAGTTGTGAGTCTTTAGAAAACGTAGTTAAAGGCCCATTATAATTTATAATGATTCAATTTTTATGAAAAAGAAAATATGAAATAACACTAACATAATGTAGACTGACACAAATTAACATAATGTGCAAATATCTGCTGTAAAATAACAGTTAAACGCATTGAAAATGTTGATAAAATTAAGCAATTTAGTATTTTGGATGGACGTCAAAATACTCATATTGTATACATGTTGCATTGGCGAGTATTCCGAAAGACAGTCTGTAATCGGAAATAATTTGAATTTGAAAAACCGTCGTCGAATCACAATTTTTTTATCTGCTACGTCATCTATTTTTGCACTCGTGATTCGTTGACGGATACCTAAGGAATGTCTTTAAACATTGACGAAGATATGTGGAATATGTATTTTTTTTTATTTTTTTTTGTAAACAAAGTACATGTAAATATCTTTCTTATTTCTTCATTGTAGTAACTTTGTCATCAACGAGTATGTACAGATTTCATCTTGTAACAAATTTGTAGCCCACACTTTGCTTTTTTGTCCGAAGTATATACCCTGCTTTTGGAAGCATAATTTGCCTTTGACCTTAGTATTGGACTTGTCCCTCTAAGTCGCAAAATTCGCAGTTAGCTTACATAAGCTTTGTATAGAAATATCCGTGGTTAAGTGCTCGTCTGCTAAACTAAGTGCCTGAGATCGAATTCCACTGGCAGAACTTTTTTATGTTTCGCTTATATTACGTTTCTGTGCATTATCATGTAAAATATGTTATATTGTAACACTTTTACTTCCTTTACTCCTTTGCGCCTAATATGAGGCAGTTTGTTGGGATTAACAGCAACAGTATTTCATAATTACTTATTATTTAGTTGAGGTTTTATTTCACATTTCATTTCAAACTGAAGTCATTAATTGTTAAAAAAATAACCAGTTAATAGAAATGGATCCATAAGAATTAAACCTGTTTCATAATTAAAGAAACTATGTGAAATAAACATATCAAAATTTCCAAGGGGCCTCCATAGCCAAGCGGTCGGAGGTTCTACCTAAGTTTTATATGCAAACTTGGTCTTCCTTTAGTAATTAGCTGGATGTTATTTTATGACCAAAATACTGTCCCGGCTCGCGAAGCGAGTTCTACGGGTTGGTTTTGTTTAATTACAGACGGTAATATTTGTACACTATAATTTGAAAATGGTATGAAGTCAATCCGTACTGTAGGAAATTACACAACAGCATAGAATTAGTGTGTATCTCAATTGTTAAATGTGAAGCATGATAACGTTCAAATAATGCTGTAAAACAAGTAGACTAGTTCTCATTAACTATCAGCATGTCCTTTAAGTTTTTAGTGATATTAATAGTGCATGAAAGTTCCGCATGTCGTAATTTATGATACTAGCTCATTTTCAGCATAAGTCTTGGTCATTACCGTGTTGATTCGTACTGGAGACATTGGCTTCGAGACAATGCAGCTGTCAGGGCACTTGCAATGCCAGGTCGTAGTGAAAAAGAGGACATTGGACCAGAAGGTTTTGTGGTTTCTCTGACCTGAACCCGTGTTCTCGAACGTATTGAAAATCGTTCTCATACTAAACTCAGACTAAAATTTGAGTTTCATGCTCAACTAAGTTTTATAGATAAGCCGTGTTCTCAACGTCGTTTGATCGCGTACTCAGCAAAGCCAAATTTCGTACACAATTATGCCTGTTGTAAGCCGACCGAATCAGCGCTCTTTATAGTCGGAGATCTATTCGCGTGTCAAAAATCAATTAGCTGTCAAAAGTCGTCTGTAGATCTATGCAATGGACCTGCTAAAAAAGCAAAAAAAATTTGAACGAGCTGGACAAAATATCAGTGCAATCGATGATAACCTATAGTGCTGATGTTTTGTTCAGCCGGTTAAAGGGTTGCATCTTCGCAAGGGCAAAGAAAGTAAATGGGTCGAAATTACAGATAATTTCAACTTGTATGTATGTCTGTATCAATTAAATCACTGATATTTTCTATCATGAGTTTATATAAAAAACACTGCGATTGTATCACCAAATGAATAGACTTGTTTTGCATTAATTCCAATAATTATACATCTTGATATGATATTATCGCTATATAAATATGTGAAGAAGACAATGAGTTAAATATTTGATAACAATATTAAGATATGTTTTCAATAACTCTCTTCATCCTGAAAGTTTTGAAAGTAAAGTGAAACGTGTGATACAGTCAACTCACGATACATTGGCAGTGTTTGTAAATCTCGTTTTCGCCGATGTATCGAGAAATGCTGCCAAATTTGCTGTTCTAGAGAGATAAATAAATCCGTCACATGGCTTTTAGTTCCGTGACCATAGTTTGCTGTTGTATCGAATGCCGATGTATCGAGGATTGACTGTACCTGTAATTTGTTAGATAGTCGTTTAATATCTGTGTATTAAAACCACGAAGATCTTACACTATTTTCAATTTTCAACAATTCTTAAAATGTTTTGAGTACCACATGGGATTAAAATTGCATACAATTTATTCTTTTTACTAATAATAAGATCTATAAATTCATATTTTTAATGCTGATATTTGATGTGAATATTGATAACATATGGATGGTCATTTGAACATTTACTTATGTTGCCTTTGTTTTAAATTCGCTATTGTTGTTTAATGGAACGTGTACGCTTATATACGCGTAACCACTTAAAATCCTAATACCCTGATCAGAAATTCCTGGCCGTCAGTATGCAACTGGGACCTTCTACACATATATGACAGAACCTGATATGCTTGACTGAAATATACCAATAAAATACACAACATTTGGTACTGTGTTACGTTAATGAATAATTTACGTGATCATGTAATAAATTTGTACAACTAAATTGTACATGAGTATGACTGATTGATGTTTACCGTCGCTGCGGCAGTATTTCAGTCATCTAGTCCATCCCAGCTATAAACCGGTGGAGGGAGACCCCTAATGCACGGAGGCATCCGGGTAAAACCACCGATCTACCGCAAGCCAGCTGGAAGGCTTCCTCGCATGAAAATCCGAATGACCCTGCCGGGACTCGAACCCACGCGGTCATTTAAATGACTTACTTATGCACAATGTTTAAATAAAATCATGCCCGTATAGACAATAATTATAATAACTAAGATTAATGATTAATCTACTTAATATTACTTTTTCACTATAAGTAATTATATGTTAAAAAAATTTTTAAATTTAAAATTCCGGAACCCAATTTATATATTCTTAATATAAACAAATAATTTTTTGATAAAATATATATAATTAAAATTAAGTAAAATTATAAAAAATAATAATTGTTTTACATTAATATAGGTAATTAAAGCACAGATTGCAAACTTTTAAAGATCCAAAAAAGTAACATTTCAGTGCTTTTAATCAAATTTGGTTAAATGTCAATGAAAAAGTTTTATTGAAAAAAGTAAGGTAAAAATGTATATATTATTTTATAACTTTCTACTTGCTTTGTATTTATTTTGGTTCTGTGACTTATAGATTATATGTTAAGTTACAATTTGCAATAGAACATTTCGGAAATATCATTTTAATATTTAACTTTTCAAGCCTTAAAAACAAAACATTATCTATTAATCGTCCTCATTTTGACCCGATTAAGTCTGGGCCACTGAACCACGATGGGGCGACGAATCACGGATGTTCCTCGCACGATCGACGTGTTTCCAGGTCGCAAATATGCGAAAGTATCCACAAGTACACGACACTTGGTAAAGAGTGGCAGAAGCTATACGAAAGCTCCAGAGGGCGGGCGAGACATGTGGACCTTCAAAGGCAGGGGACCATGGGACGACCAAGACGACCACGAGCCGACGGGTTTTGATCTGCTACTGTTTTACAATATATTTAAAAACAGAATCCGATCACTTTCGGTACCCGACCCTCGGAGGATTGAGGCGATCTCTCAAGATCTTACCCCGAAGATATAGGGTACTGCTCGACAGTGCTCGCAGGTTCCCGACTGTTGTCGCAAACTGCGGCCGATCGACCTAAAATGGGATTTAAGAAATGCATGGTTTGTCCTCTAGAAACAGTCAAACTTCACTAAAATATTGGAAAAATTAAAATTTCAAAAAAACATATTTTTGTCGCACCTGACTTTATTTTTCGTACATTCTTCTTGAAATATTCACACGATATGTATTGTTATGTTTGAAAGGGTCTCACAATCAAAAAGTTAAAAAAAAAAGTTTTTGAAGAGCGGAAACCTATATACAGCTGATGACAAACAAACAAACATACACAATATCCATTGATAAATACTTTAATAAACATTTTATGCATAAACAATGGACACGTACTTTCAACAAACAAATTAGATGGAATCTTGGTATTTAAACATTCACAAAGCTAAACAATTTAAAAAAAAAATATTGCATAATATTATTCCAACGAATCTGAACATTTTACTTGGTCAAATGTAAATTGCAATAATAATAGTAATAATAATGATAATAGTATTACTAACAATAAAGAAATAACGACGTCGTAGCATTTCACATTTGTATTCATCAAAAAAATACTGCAAGTTATGCTAGTACTTCAGATATGACAAAGAAGATGCGCGCTTAAAAAGTGAGTATGTTTATCAATATTGTTTATCAATTCTGTTATACTAAACACATTTAAGCTTTGAGTACTCGTATGTTATAAATAAGTTAAAAATCAAATGAAAGATACAACAAATGTGTTTCTCTTTCTCAATCCTGATTCTGTATATTATATAGAATGGTTAAACAAAGTTTTAGTGAATAATTTACACATTTCCTCGGCTAAAAGCTTGATATAGTGCTTCAAAATTAAAAAAAAAAATCGTTACTAAGTTGCAGATATTGTTAAAACTTTACCATTGTTAATCTAATATATCATACATGCATTATAGTTCCAGAACTAAATATATAATCCAAGTATCATTTATGACATTTGTAACGGGCTTAGTATTACAAAAAGTAATAAACCATATAAATAAACCAATAAACTAACTATAAACTATAATAAGCCAATATGGAGAAAAGTATTTTTCATAAAATGACTACTAAAATATTGTTTGTTTCTGCTGACAATAAATTACAACGCATAAGACTAAACTACACAAACTGCCAAATAAAGGCACATGTATATATCATCTTAGGAGATTGATTGAACCTTAAATTGCGTCTTGAAATTTGTTGGGTCTGAGATGTAGGAGATAATATATTGACATTGATAACAATAAAAGATTTAACACCACTTATGAATACATATTTTAAATTATGTGTTTCAATTTATTTTTTTAAATCATCAAAATATGAGCCGATTTTCCTTGAAGTATCAAAATTTAATGAGGAAGCATACAAAACAATGCATTTACGTTTTGTATAGTAGCATTATAGACAGCTATGAAAAGTTACCATCATAAAATGTTGTTCATGAGGAGAATTGAAAATGATGATTTGTTCAGCAAGATCCACTGACAATCTTCATATCAGTACATAATAATTTAATTCATTTTATATAATATTTTAATATAATATGATTTAATTCCCTTGCTACTCCTTTGAACGTAGAATCAAACTGAATTTTTAAAAGCTTATTGACACGACCGTCCAAACTAGTTATACTGTATATCCGATATGCAAATTTTCAACTGGACTCTTTAGCAATTGTGACTGTCAACAAGGCCTCTCTTATCTAGTTGATTGCTCAAAATTATTATTTTGACAAATTTAAGGGGTATTATTTAAACTAGGTCTTCTGGACCAAGCATTCAACGGGTATGTTTTCGCTCTCGATGTCTGCTGAGGCAAATATAATGCAATTTATAGTAAAATGATTTGAAATCAAAGAAAATGAATCAATTAATACACATACATACATATTAAACTGTGTTGATGTTGGATTTAGTTGTATAAATATAGAAATGAATTTCATCAACATTCATGTCGAACATTCATCAAAAGCTTCACCAAGTTGCATTGCACCAATAATGAATGAATATGTGGAGGTGAAGGAGGAGTCACAAGATTATGTCATGCGCATTGAAATCATATGCTGCTTATTATAGAAACAGTCAGTTTCAAGGCGCTCTCCTAAAGCATAACAGCGAAGTCTTCTAAGGATACGTTATATGGTTGACTTCAGGCTTTAGGACATTGGCAAGTCTTTGAATATATACTTTTAATAAAATGGCACCTCTCAAAGGTAGATTTGTTTTTGGTTTTATTGCTCTGGTCAATGCGATTAAAAGCACAGAAATTGGACAAACTTACGTAAGTCAGAGTGGTCTTGAAGGGAAGGTGTGTCCAGCGGAGGATGCAGTCTTTAGCAAGACTGCAAAGAGTAGTATTTCCTGCGTGTATATTTGCAAAAAACATACAGAACCTTGTAGTGGGGTCTTCTACAATGAAGGGTCCGGTGTGTGTGTTGGAAGTAACAAGACGTATTATGAGGCGGCAGCCTTGAGTGTGCTTGAAGGGACAAAGTACTACAGTGGTAAGCATTGATATATTATTCATTACCATTATTTAATGATTACTGATTGAAACAAATGTCTAGCAGAAGGAATCCATTTTGTATTCTACTCTTGCTTGAGTCAATATTTCTACTATGTTTTGTTTTAACAGAGGTAGATACTAGCTCGCATAATAACATATCATGACACGAGGGAAAACATGTCTGACAAACTTAAGACCTAATGCGTGTCAAATCTTATTAAAAGCGCGGGAAACAAAGAACACTTATAGCAAAAAAGGGGTGTTGTCTGATATGCTGTTCCAATTTTTATTCTCTGTCACGAAATACAGTTAACAATAAATAATTTTATTTAAAAAAAGATACTCGATACATATATGGAAATTTTAAGGGACAAAGATTTGATGCAGATTTGAATTAAAAGTCACCCATAAAATGTAAAATCCAAGATAGAAAATATAATAAAATAGACATTTCTATGAATTTATTTTGGATTTTAAATGGAGTGGGCTTTATAAAATGTATAGGCCTGATAAATCAAAGAAAATAATAATGATAAAGGAAACTCATCTTTATGTATGATTTGTAAAGAAATACCTGCTGTTGATTTAATTAAAAGAAAACCATATGGAACAAAAACATGCATTAAAATTTCAAAACAAATGTTAGAGGGATCTTCTAATAACATTTTTAAATGTTTATCTAAGTCACCAAAAAGCACCGACTTTACAAAAATTTTAATAGGAAATAAACAGGTAATAAAATGAAAAATGCATTTAGAGATAACTAATTGTAATAGATCAAAAATGTAAAATGAGTCAACAGGATACAGCGTAATATACAGAAACAGAATGTGGAATAATACTCGTTAATCTCTTTGTATTTTGTATTGTAAGAATTTGATACGTTAGCTCACCAAAAATGCAAGAAGAAACTTGTTACAGTAGTTTCTTTTGAAAAATGAGGAAGAGGAGGCATTATATTGGTTCAGAATGTTAGACTCGCAAAGTGTTTCGATACCAAAGTGTGTTTCTTATAACATTAAAAAGGCATTGTCATCGATATATATATATATATATATATATATATATATATAGGCAAATATAAGTGACGACAAACCTCGTTTACAAGTTTATTTTTCCTCGACCGGTTTCATAAAATAAATCTTCAGGAGGTACACATGAATAACAATAAACAAAATGCTTAGCAACAACGTCGGGATGACGTTACATTAATTTGTGTATAATAGGGGACGTCACTCTAGGTGACGTCAAAAACGTCAGTTTAGATTAGGTTTAAACATGTCTATAAAAAACTTTTCTTTTTGCCTTCTGGCAACTATACTGTCTGTTTTCATTTTATATATTGGAAAAACTGTAAATTTTATTTTGCTTGTGCTGCAATCCGCAATGTGTCCACTTACTTTGAGTTTGCGTACTGTAGGGTCCTTGATATGCTGTCGATGCACTGTCATCCTTTTTCTCAGATCGGTTGTCTCTCCAATATATTCTCCGCCGCACCCATTGCATATAATTACATAGATGACATTTGGTGAGAAGTCTTTTCAAGTTCGGTGGATGACGTTTACTTTTAATGATTGTGTATTTGTCAAGAACATTTTTCATATGAGCATCTCTTTTTAAAATGTTGATGTCGTGGTAAATATTTGTGGGTTTTGGGGATTAAAATATTTCTGGGTTCTCAAAAATTCTCAAAAATATCCACCAACATTGATAAAAGCTGGAATAGAAAAGGCTAAAACATTAGATCGTAACATTCTTATAAATGAAAAACCAAACAGTCAAAACCAAGATACAATAACTTACATCAGCACTTTTAATCCCCAAAACCCAGAAGTATTCTCAGAAATTTACCACGACATCAACATTTTAAAAAGAGATGCTCATATGAAAAATGTTCTTGACAAATACACAATCATTAAAAGTAAACGTCAACCACCGAACTTGAAAAGACTTCTCACCAAAGCCAAATTTTCTGAAAATGAAAAGAGTCCTAAAATAACAAGATGTAACCTACCAAACTGTGGATTATGTGACCATTTAATTGAAGGAGAATATTACAAATTACGAAACGAAAAAACAATTTCAGTTAAAGAAAGCATGGATTGTAATGTTAAAAATGTCATCTATGTAATTATATGCAATGGGTGCGGCGGAGAATATATTGGAGAGACAAACGATCTGAGAAAAAGGATGACAGTGCATCGACAGCATATCAAGGACCCTACAGTACGCAAACTCAAAGTAAGTGGACACATTGCGGATTGCAGCACAAGCAAAATAAAATTTACAGTTTTTCCAATATATAAAATGAAAACAGACAGTATAGTTGCCAGAAGGCAAAAAGAAAAGTTTTTATAGACATGTTTAAACCTAATCTAAACTGACGTTTTTGACGTCACCTAGAGTGACGTCCCCTATTATACACAAATTAATGTAACGTCATCACGACGTTGTTGCTAAGCATTTTGTTTATTGTTATTCATGTGTACCTCCTGAAGATTTATTTTATGAAACCGGTCGAGGAAAAATAAACTTGTAAACGAGGCTTGTCGTCACTTATATTTGCCTATTCCATTCCCGTAGTGTGGAAAATCTTTCCGCAATATTATATATATATATATGTGTGTGTGTGTGTGTGTGTGCGTGCGTGCGTGCGTGTGTGCGTGTGCGTGCGTGCGTGTGCGTGAGTGCGTGTGTGTGTGTGTGTGTGTGAATTGATCGTTTATTCATTGCAATTTTTTTTTTTTACTGTAAGTTGGTCAGAAGTATATATTATTCTTCTGCATAAAAAAGGCAGTATTAACAGTGTTGAAAATTATAGAGGTATTACCTACTAAGCACATTATGGAAATTAATTAATTAAAAGGGTTTTAAACAACAGACTTACACGTTTGGCGGAGGAGTACAGTATATATGGATTCAGGGCAAACAAAAAATGATTATATTTTTTATTTTGCATGGTCTTGTTACCTACCTACCTACCTACCTACCTACCACTAAATTATTATCTCAGTGATGGTTGACTCCAGCACCATAATTAAAACCCATAAACATTTGTATATATATCGGCTGATGTCTGTCAAAATAATAACAAAGATGTGCACAATTGGACTGAATTTTTTCTTATGTCATATATTGAAATAATTAGGGTGGGAGATCGGCTGTTGTCTTAAAATGAATATATTATCATTTTAACACGATCAACATATACAGTGTAAACCTAGAAGGCTTGTGACCTGCGTTATTTTTCGATATATATGTAACTGTATGATACGCAAAGCTGGTGTTTAATTCTTGAAGTTATATGACATTGGGATAGGTTTACTTTCGGGACAGTTTAACATATTTATATTATTCCTTACGGAGAAAAGGGTCTTTTTCATAAGTAATATTAACAGCAATTGAAATAAACAATGTTCATAATATAATTAGTATTTGTTTATACTGACTAGATCGAATAATGAAAAAAAATCAATTAAATGACTGACAGATTGTTCTGACTTCTTACAATGGCTATATCTCTTGCAAGACAGAGAGAAACAAACTAACTTTTCAAATGACTAGTCATAAAGCTATACAGCAAAATATAATTTCGTGTATTTTCGGAAATTAGCAAATACGAAGCACCGTTTTCTTTATGTTCATGATGAAGAAACAAATAATAGAACAAATATGTGTTTTATATTGCACCCGTGCTGATACCAGCACCTTTCACTTGTTGATACAGTAATTTTGTTTTCATAAACTTTCAAGTTAACTTGTAAATGTTAGTTTATGTAAACCATTTTCATTGCACATCATATATCTAACTTGTTTTATTAGCAAGCATATTCCTATTTCAGCTGAAACCGCAAGGCTTGTAAATGGAAGAAATAATACGTCCGGACGGGTGGAAATAATGTACAATGGAGTGTGGAATACGGTATGGGCATATAAATTCAACCGACGGAAGCTCAAGGTAGTGTGCAGGATGTTCGGGATAGAGCTAAAAGACAGGTAAGTCAGTCACAGATTTATATATAATACACAAATTCGGATAAGAATATGAAGTAATATAGATGTCATTGTGTATCATAAACTAAAACAGGAGTTGATACACCTTTCATTAATAGAAACATAGAAATGCATTTCCCGCTAGAACCCTCTCATTAAGAGAACAGTTCACAAGTTAAGACATAGTTTATAGTGAATAACTACATTACTGTAAACACAGAAATATGAAATTCTTCGCTCAAATTAAGGATAAGATTCAGGAAGGATATATATATATATATATATATATATATATATATATATATTATATATTAACGTTTACATTTGTGTTTTAAAGAGAGAGAGAGAGAAAGAAAGAAAGAGAGTTTCCATTTTACATCTTTGGTAATTAATTACCCGAACATTTTTTTTGTAACGCTTCAAGTTTATATATAGTTATCCATAATTATTCTTTAAAATTTCTCGTTTTCGAAAAATTAAGATTCAAGATTTGTTTAATTTTTAGGGGTATTTATACAGTGTTTTTTCTTTCGTATGTTTTTTTTCTAATTTTCACATTTTATGTTATAAAAATGTGCTAAATGACAAAATGGACAAGATGGTCACCGTGCTTTTTATGCCACTTCCGTATATCCATGGTAATAACTATAATATACATCGTTAAATAAATAAATGAAATATAAAAAAGAAAGAAAGAAAAAATCTTCAAGTGAAAGGCACGCATTATAACAGATAATTTATGATATCTCAATTCATCTGATTGAATGGTTTAAATATCCACCGGTTCTTCATTTTTCTATCTATTGTAGACACAAGTACAATCTAAGATATCAACTTTATTTGCAAAACAAACACGATTAATGTCGAAGACCATATTACTTATGATTAATAATAACCCCTAAATGCAAATCCGACCTGGCCTAAACTTGACTAAATAATTGTCCACATCTGGTAGGTCCGTGTCTGACCAGTGATTGGATAGTCCATTTAAGGTCAATATGTCCCTGATTGGCTGATTGACCATATATAAATATATCGTTTGACCAATGGGAATATTCACCTGTCAAAAAACATGACTGACACTGGATATGATTGGCTAGCGGTCACCCTAGCTGGCACTTGATTTCCCTAATTAATAATGATCGTCCCGGACCTATGATTGGGTCAATTAAATAACTAAAATATTACATAACATAAACGTAAATATCTCATTGTGTAAAACCGATCAACTATGAATAATAGTACATACATGACTTTACATCACCTGTACCAAGCAGCACGTAATCTTGATAGATTAGACATTTTGTAGTTTAAAAGAAAAGTAACATTTACTCAGACATGCAACACAGCAAGAAAATAATCAAGATTCAAGAAACTTAGAATGAACTATAATAAAAACTGACGAATATGTTACTGTATAATATAACTTCTTATTGCTTTACACAGACAAGGCGTGTTCTACAAATCGTCAGAAGAGTATGGTCCTGGCAGCGGAAACTATACTTTACACGTTTTGTTTTGCTCGGGGACGGAATATAGTGTTCTTCAGTGCACCACCGAGTTTTCAAGTAATGTATACCATGAATATGACCACCTTGGTGTAGATTGTTCAGGTAATTTCAAGTCAGTAGGATTTGTTATTTTGGATAATATATATATATATATATATATATATATATATATATATATATATCGGTTTATCATCTTCCGTACAAAAATAAATGTAATCAAGAAATTGAAAAGAAATGAACCAAAAACAAGTTAAGTACGTTTTAGAATTAAAGTGCCGGTTGTTAAATTATTTACCCATGACCAGTAAAAACTAATTTATAGTTTATAGTAAAAATAGTTTATAGTAAAAATAATTTAGCTTTTGAACCTTTTCATGGTACACCTGTATTTGCTCAAAGTCATTGCCGCAAACGTATGGTGACACCGATTAATAGACAGCCATTCATGTTAATACGTTTTGAAATTTTTTTCTGAAACGCAGCTTACAATATTCAGTTCTGGACGGCTTTTCCTTCAATATTATAGAATGTATATATTACATCCTAGTTGTGCACCTCCACCTTTAAATTTAAGTATCACGATACTTTCTGATGATCTAGAAATGTTTAAATTAAAACAGAATATGTGTCCAGTATCATAAAAAATACGGTTTTGTAGCACTGCAGTGTATAGTTTTTGACCGATTTGCTTAAAGTTCACATGATTTTTTTTTCATGCGTAGATCTTGAGTAGTCCCGATAAAAACAAAATCTAACGTAGTTTGGGCATGGAAATGTTCAGATATATTTAGTTTTGGTTGTTTGGGTGAGAGTCAGAAATGGCAAGTTCATTTTTTCTTGTTTGAACATTACCGAAGGATACCGTGGTCCAGTGGTAACATGCATAAATGTTGATCCGAAGGTCATGGGTTCGAACCCCGTTGAGGAAATGATTTTTCATAAACTTCCCAAGCGCAATGAACCATCGAGCTGGGTTAATATAAGTTATAGCACATTGTTTCCCAATCAACGTAAAAATGAATAAGTTTAAAGTATACTGGAATACTGTCGAGCGTCCCAGCAAGTAGCAAATACTGACGTCAGTGACGATATAAAGGTTTACATTGATTCGTGTCATAATACTTGCCAACATCTGACTCAGTTCAAACCATTATTTGTGATGAAATCGGCTTGCAGCTAGGCTCCGGAAGTAGAATATAATTACATTTGTAGCAAAACATACGTTCGGACCTATCCAAGTCATGATGGCTACTTTTCTATATCTGACATCCATAATATGAAAGGAATCCGACTGGCAACCAGTTAATAGCATACGATGCTTTAGGAAGTATGGCTGCTTAGCATATATCCTAAGTAAGTAATACATGCATACTTTTCTGAAAGCTATACATGTACATGTGTAGTGAACCGTCTAACTACAGTTAACAACAGTCACTGTTATAGTAAGAATGGCAGAGTGACATAAGATCCTTATCATATTACATTTATTATTTAAAACACTGACAAAAGGCACATCAGACTTTACACTTATGTCCTCGACCGTGACTTTTCGAATCAGGTAGTTTGCTCGTAAATTAGCCTGACATAGGTTCTCCTCTAATTTTTATTATTACTACAAACTTGTCTAAGATATTTTTTCATTTCATATCAACTTCGAATATTTTATATTTTATCAATTTGTTTGTAACTTGATTTGAATAACTGTTCCAAGTTTCAAAGCAATACCGTTGATAGTTGATGTAGAAAGGTTAATCTAAACATGAAACTTAACCAGGGTGATCGCCGACGCCAGTGTGATAACAATAGCTCATCGATAATTTTTTATCAAAAATCAGATGAGCTTAATATACATATTTATCATGAGATGTGTAAATCATTTACCAAAACTTGGCTAAACATTTCTATTATGCAAAAACAGGACTATTTGTCTTTTTCGTTCCCATAGCTAAAAATGTGTTGTTTTTCAAAAACGTTTATAAACTTACTGAATCTATAAACACGTACTCTCTGCAACAGATAAAAATAAAATCATGAGATTTGCTTCAAAATTACGCAAACTTTTATTGTTAACTTTACCCACGGAGTTAAGAATTAAATTATCAGAAAGTGAATCAAGTACCTAAATTAAAAAGTAGTTTTGTCTTTGTACACGAACCTAAAATACTGAGGCACGAAAGATTTTGTATATTTTTTTTATCTTTAAAACAATCAGTGTAATAAGTAATATTGACATAAATAATAATAAACAATGCTTATCATAAAATAAATATTTGTTTCATACTTACTAGATCGAATTATATAAAAAGAAATTCATTTAAATGACCGAAAAATATGAGAGAAACACATATTGTTCATTTGAACGCTGTTATTATGCAAGGCACCACAGATGGGCCCACGGGGGATGCATGGATGGTGCTCGGCTGGCGTATGGAAACCGTGCAGGGCTTTAAGCCGTAAATAGGCCATGCCGGTACCGTAGGGCAGCCTTGTGACTGTCGTAGGGCGCCCGAAGATTATTTTGGGGTCAGAATTCCGCCCAACATATCTACGGCGATCCCTACGGCCTATAAATTAAAAAAAATATGCCCCAAAAAGATCGTGCGGTCACCGCAGATTTTCCGGTCACCGCAGGAAGTTATATTTATTAATTTCTTAATACTGATTTCCATAATAATTGGACATTTATTATTTGTTTCAAGACCAATTATTGATTGTAACTTCCGCTTCTTAATTCGACTCTTAATATATTTCAAAGCTTTTATTTCGTTTTCGAAACAAAGAGCCGTAAGGAAAAAAATCATTATCGTTGCCTTTATTTTTCAAAGATCGCTCGGACTCCTTACAAAGACTATGCCATTTGCAAGACAGAGAAACAAACTAACTTTTCAAATGAATAGTCATAAAGCTATACATCAAAATATAATTTATTGTAGTTTTGGAAATTAACAGATATGAAGCACGATTTTCTTTATGTTCATGTCGAGGAAACAAATAATAGAACGAATATGTGTTTCATATTGCGCCTGTGTTGATACCAACGCCTTTCTCGTGTTGATACAGTAATTTTGTTATCATAAACTGCCATGTTCACTTGTAACAGTTAGTTAATGTAAACCATTTCCACTGAAGATCAAGTATTTAACTTGTTTTGTTATCAAGTAAATTCCATATCCAGCTCCAATCGCAAGGCTTGTAAATGGAAATAATAACACGTCCGGCCGCTTGGAGATATTTGGGAATTTTGGGGTTTGGCGTGCTATGAGCGTCTTATATTTCCACCGACGGACCCTCAAGGTGGTGTGCAGGATGATCGAGATTGAGCTAAATGACACGTAAGTTAGTCACAAGTAAATGTATCACAGAACTGGCTTAAGAAAATTCAGTTATATAGATTTCATTGTGTATCGTAAACTAGAAATGAGTGAATATACCTTTCATTAATAGAAATGCATTTCCCGCAAGTAAACTCTTATCAAGAGAACAGTTCACTTTACTGTTAACACATACAATTTAATTATTCGCTAGGATTTAGGATAAGGTTCGCAAAGGAAATTTTGAGAGAGAGAGAGAGAAAGAGAGAGGTTCCATTTTACACTTGCATTCCGTTTTATATAGCACGCGTTTCTTTGGTAATTACCCTAACTATATTTTTGAAATGTTTTTTATATATACGGTCTGAATGTAAAGTTATCTATAAATATACTTTAAATACTCTGTTTTCTAATTTTAAGATATCAAATTTGTTTTATGTTAAGGGGTGTTTTCTACATTTTTTTTCTGTAAGTCTTTCCATTTTCCACTTATTTTATGTAATAAAAATGTGCTGAATTAGAAAATGGACAAAAAAGACAGGTCAACGTGTTTTTATGCTGCTTTCATAATTACAGATAATAACATCTGATTTCCTAATTAATAATGCATCTCCCGGACCTATGATTGGGTTATTTATCTGGTGAAATTAAACAAATTAAATAATTGAAAAACTACATAAAATACACATGACATATCTCATTATGTTAAACCGATCAACCATGAATAATATTACATACATGACTTTACATCACCTGTACTAAGCATCACGTAATCTTGATAGATTAGATTTTGTCGATTCGTTTAACCCTTCCCCTCATATAGACTCATTTTGACGCACTCAATAGGTATCACATAAAGCCTGATCTGCAGAAAACCACAGTTAAACCTTACCAAATTTAATTGTATAATCCTCATTACCAGGCCACTGAGGAGCAGCGAACAGCATAAAACCTGATCAGCCTGCGAGTTACTCATAGGTCTTTTCATGGTATCCTCTATGAGGGAAAGGGTTAAAAGACCAGTAACATTTACTCAGACATGCAACACAGCATGAAAATAATCAAAATTCAAGAAACGTAATGAGAATTATAATAAAATCTTACGAATATGTTATCGTATTATATTACTTTACACAGACAAGGAGTGTATTTCAATTATGGCAGTTATGGCAGCGGAGACTATAAATTCAGCTTTAATTGTTCCGGGACGGAATCTAGTGTATTTCAGTGCAGCAAAACATTTCATAAAGAAGATGATGAAGCCATTGGTGTAGATTGTTCAGGTAATTTCAAGTCAGTGGATTTGTCATTTTGGATTATGTTACCTCGACATCAACCGTTTATCACCTTTCTTACAGCAATGTATGTTAGCAAGAAATTGAAATGAACCGAAAACAAATTAAGTACTTTTAAGCAGTAAAAATGCGGGTGGTTACATTATTTATCCATGACCAGTGAAACTTAAATATTCTTTTCGGAAAGTTATACATGTAAAGTGAAACCGTCTAGCAACAGTTAACAGCATTCACTGTTTAAGTAAGAATGGCAGAGTGATATAGACCTTATAATTTAAAACACTGCAAACAGACACATCAAACTTTACACTTAATTTGTCCTCGACAGTGACGTTTCGAATTAGATAATTTGCTCTTAAACAAGCCTGGCACAGGTTTTCCTTCTAATTTTTATTGTTACTACAAAGACAATTAAGATGTTTTCAATGTCATTCCAACTCCGCATATTTTGTATTGTATTAAATATGTTTTAATTCTATTGTTACTCGATTCGTTATCATTAATTTATCTGGACGCCACATCATGAACTCCGAATTTTGCCAGTAAAAATTAAATAATTAAGACTATTTGTGACACGTCATTTAGCATGATCGAAGCACACCTATCCACATGTTTTTGTTTATTTGTGATTATTTGCAACTGGCTTACATTGGTTGCTTGAATTAGTGTCAATAATATAAAGTTGGTCAAGCTTACGTAGCCTTATTATACATGCAGATTGCGGCACAGCCCTATAAGTAGCAAATGCTAACGTCAATGGTGATGTAAACACCAAGACGTACTCGTGTCACGATGAATATATTCCAACACCTGCCTCCGTGCAGACCATTACATTCCTTTTAGTTTGCTTATACCTTATAGAAATGTTCATATTTACGACCGTGAGGAATAGTTTTTTCGAATCAACCCATAAATGTTCAATCTAAAAGATCTTATTTTGAAAAGAAATATTAAAATTTGCATTATTTCATTCGTGTTGTAGATAACAAAATAATAGAATATAATATCTATTGCAAATACCAATTACAATTTCACATTGCAGCGTGTGGTACTCCTCCCCCTGATGTACCTGGTGCCATTATTGTGCCCGTATCTGGCCGAGTTTGGAACTATGAGTGTACGGAAGGAAGCGTGCCCGTCCTGGGAACCAAAAACACTTTGGTATGCCAGGAAACAGGGTGGGATGTGGACCTTGATTTTGCATGTACAGGTCAGTGTGTCAGACGCTTAAGATAGCATAATAAGGCCAAACAGTAATATCAGTCACACACGAACTTGTGCAAAATGAAATCAAACGAAATATACAAAGTTTCTCTGGTTGGCTATTTATCAAAATTTCTCTTTAAATGTATCCTACAGAAAGGTATGTTTTATTTCAGGCCCGAATCCAGAGTTTTCAACTGGGGGGGGGGTGCACAATCTGATTGTGATGTCAGTGCTATGTGGGTAAGGGGGCATGCGCCTGGAAAAAATATTTCTATTGTGACTGAGATTCATTCAGAAGGGCATCGGGTGTTTTCATTTTAGGTAGCCGCACACCCTAATGCATCACCTTCAGTTGAAGAACATCCTTTAATACGCAAAAATTACGATCAAATGCTTTGAAACTGGGGGATGTGGTTTCGAATCCCGGCAGGGTCAATTCTTTTCTTTCTATGTTTCTTATTTGTCATTACATCTGTATCACTCATTTAGATAAGAATAAATATTTTCATTTCACTTTTATAATTTGTATAGGTATTCATTTGATAAATCATGCTAAGTTTAATAAAAAATATGGTACCTGATATATTGAGGGACTAAACCAATTAAAATCACTCGGTAAAGTCGTTTTAATTTGGCAAGATCAACTAAAATACTTCTTAGAAAATCTTGGTAAACTTTATATTTGTTTCTCAGCTAAAACCTTTTAATACAAAAAATTGACAATTTTGATAAACACATATTTCTATACATTATATTCCATGGCGATGTACAACACATACACATATATGCTTAACACATAGTATAAACAAATGGATATGAAATACAGCGAAATAGTAGTAAACACATTAAAGTAAAGAACATGTTTAAGATGAATATAACTCTTACACTAATATATGAAAAAAAAGATCAGTGCAGATGACAAAACTATAAATGTAAAAGCTCAGGGTCAAGGTTATATAAAATATCAGATATTTCTAACAGAGGTCAATTTAAAAACAAGTCATAAAACTGTGTAAAATAATGAGTTTTGATCTATTGACTCGGAATACTTAATATACAGAGAGGTTGTTCCAATAGTTCAGCCCTATAGTGCAAAATCTTCTGTCGTTAAACCTAGTCTTCCTTTTAAACGGTTCCTAATGTGTGATACTGGAATCATTTGCTGATCTTAAGCCTGGTCTCCGTCTTGCACATTCAGATTATAATTGAGTCAAATAAACAGGAGCCCGACCAGTGGTGCAGTTGAACATAACTATCAATATCTTGAACTTGATTTTGGCCTTAATTGGAAGTCAATGTAAATCATGCAAATCTTGCTTGGCACTGTCATATTTGCCCCGGTTTAAAATTAATTATGCACACATATCGAGGGCTCAGCGCAAAACAGTCGTAACTTACATGTATTAAAGAACAAGTTACGACCTATTTGCGCTGAGCCCTCGATATTTTGAATGCACTGCATTTTGCGCAACTGTCTCCCAAATAATATAACATTACAGTATTCCAAATGGGAGATAACTATAACGTTACAGTAATCCAAATGGGAGAATAGCTATAACGTTACAGTAATCCAAATGGGAGAATAACTATAACGTTACAGAAATCCAATGGGAGATAACTATAACGTTACAGTATTCCAAATGGGAGATAACTATAACGTTACAGTAATCCATATGGGAGAATAGGTATAACGTTACAGTAACCCAAATAGGAGAATAACTATAACGTTACAATAATCCAATGGGAGATAACTATAACGTTACAGTATTCCAAATGGGAGAATAACTATAACGTTACAGTAATCCAAATGGGAGATAACTATAATGTTACAGTAATCCAAATGGGAGAATAACTATAACATTACAGTAACCCAAATGGGAGAATAACTATAACGTTACAGTAACCCAAATGGGAGAATAACTATAACATTACAGTAACCCAAATGGGAGAATAACTATAACGTTACAGTAACCAAAATGGGAGAATAACTATAACATTACAGTAATCCAAATGGGAGAATAACTATAACGTTACAGAAATCCAAATGGGAGATAACTATAATGTTACAGTAATCCAAATGGGAGAATAACTATAACATTACAGTAACCCAAATGGGAGAATAACTATAACGTTACAGAAATCCAAATGGGAGATAACTATAATGTTACAGTAATCCAAATGGGAGAATAACTATAACATTACAGTAACCCAAATGGGAGAATAACTATAACGTTACAGAAATCCAAATGGGAGATAACTATAATGTTACAGTAATCCAAATGGGAGATAACTATAACATTACAGTAACCCAAATGGGAGAATAACTATAATGTTACAGTAACCCAAATGGGAGATAACTATAACATTACAGTAACCCAAATGGGAGAATAACTATAATGTTACAGTAACCCAAATGGGAGAATAACTATAACGTTACAGTAATCCAAATGGGAGATAACTATAACATTACAGTAACCCAAAATGGGAGAATAACTATAACGTTACAGTAACCCAAATGGGAGAATAACTATAATATTACAGTAACCCAAATGGGAGAATAACTATAACATTACAGTAACCCAAATGGGAGATAACTATAACATTACAGTTACCCAAATGGGGGAATAACTATAATATTACAGTAACCCAAATGGGAGATAACTATAACGTTACAGTAATCCAAATGGGAGAATAACTATAACATTACAGTAACCCATATGGGAGAATAACTATAACGTTACAGTAATCCAAATGGGAGATAATTATAACATTACAGTAACCAAAAATGGGAGAATAACTATAACGTTACAGTAATCCAAATGGGAGATAACTATAACATTACAGTAATCCAAATGAGAGATAACTATAACATTACAGTTACCCAAATGGGGGAAGAACTATAACGTTACAGTAATCCAAGTGGGAGAATAACTATAACATTACTGTAACCCAAATGGGAGAATAGCTATAACGTTACAGTAATCCAAATGGAAGATAACTATAACATTACAGTAACCCAAATGGGAGAATAACTATAACGTTACAGTAATCCAAATGGGAGAATAACTATAACATTACAGTAATCCAAATGGGAGAATAACTATAACATTACAGTAGTCCAAATGGGAGAATAACTATAACATTAAAGTAACCCAAACTGGATAATAACTATAACATTACTGAAATCCAAGTGGGAGAATAACTATAACATTACAGTAACCCAAATGGGAGAATAACTATAACGTTACAGTAATCCAAATGGGAGAATAACTATAACATTACAGTAACCCAAATGGGAGAATAACTATAACATTACAGTAACCCAAAATGGGAGAATAACTATAACGTTACAGTAATCAAAATGGGAGATAACTATAACATTACAGTAACTCAAAATGGGAGAATAACTATAACGTTACAGTAATCAAAATTGGAGATAACTATAACATTACAGTAATCCAAATGGGAGATAACTATAACATTACAGTTACCCAAATGGGGGAAGAACTATAACGTTACAGTAATCCAAGTGGGAGAATAATTATAACATTACTGTAACCCAAATGGGAGAATAGCTTTAACGTTATAGTAATCCAAATGGAAGATAACTATAACGTTACAGTAATCCAAATGGGAGAATAACTATAACATTACAGTAACCCAAATGGGAATAACTATAATCTTACAGTAACCAAATGGGAGAATAACTATAACATTACAGTAATCCAAATGGGAGAATAACTATAACTTACAGTAATCCAAATGGGAGATACTATAACATTACAGTAACCAAAATGGGAGATAATATAACATTACAGTAATCCAAATGGAGATAACTATAAATTACAGTACCAAATGGGAAGAATAAACTATATAATCCAATGGGAAATAACTATAAGTTACAGTATCCAAATGGAGAATAACTATAACATACAGTAATCAAATGGGAGAATAACTATAACATTACAGTAGTCCAAATGGGAGTATAACTATAACATTACAGAACCCAAATGGGAGATAACTATAACTACAGTAATCCAAATGGGAATAACTATAACATTACAGTAACCCAAATGGGGAATAACTATAACTTACAGAATCCAAGGGAGATAACTATAATTACGTAACCAAATGGGAGAATAACTTAACGTTACAGTAACCAAATGGAGATAACTATAAGTTACATAATCCAAAGGGAGATAACTATAACATTACAGTAACCCAAATGGGAGATAACTATAACGTTACAGAATCCAAATGGGAGAATCTATAATTACATAACCAAAGGGAATAACTATAATTACAGTAACCAAATGGGAGAATAACTAAACATTACAGTAACCCAAATGGGAGAATAATATAACGTTACAGAATCCAAATGGGAGATAACTATAATTACAGTAATCCAAATGGGAAAATATAACGTTACAGAAATCCAATGGGAGATAACTATAAGTTACAGTAATCCAAAGGGAGAATAACTATAACATTACAGTAACCAAATGGGAGAATAACTATAACATTACAGTAACCAAATGGAGAATAACTATAACTTACAGTAATCCAAATGGGAGATAACTATAATTACAGAAACCAAATGGGAGATAACTATAACATTACAGTAACCAAATGGGAATAACTATAACATTACAGAACCAAATGGGAGAATAACTATAACGTTACAGAATCCAAATGGGAGATAACTATAATTACAGTAACCCAAATGGAGAATAACTATAACATTAGTACCAAATGGGAGAATAACTATAACTACAGTAACCAAATGGGAGATAACTATAATTACAGTAATCCAAATGGAGTAATAACTATAACATTACAGTAACCCAAATGGAGAATAACTATAATTACAGAATCCAAATGGGAGATAACTATAAATTACAGTAATCCAAATGGAGAATAACTAAACATTACAGTAACCAAATGGAGATAACTAAACTTACATAACCAAATGAGAATAACTATAACGTTACAGTAATCCAAATGGAGATAACTATAACATTACAGTAACCCAAATGGGAGAATAATATAACATTACAGTAATCCAAATGGGAGATAACTATAACATTACAGTACCCAAATGGGGAAAATATAAAGTTACAGTAACCAATGGAGATAACTATAAGTTACAGTAATCCAAATGGGAGAATAACTATAACATTACAGTAACCCAAATGGGAGAATAACTATAACATTACAGTAACCCAAATGGGAGAATAACTATAACGTTACAGAAATCCAAATGGGAGATAACTAAAATTACAGTAACCAAATGGGAGAATAACTATAACATTACAGTAACCAAATGGAGAATAACTATAACATTACAGTAACCCAAATGGAGAATAACTATAAGTTACAGAATCAAATGGGAGATAACTATAATTACAGTAATCCAAATGGGAGAATAACTATAACATTACAGTAACCCAAATGGGAGAATAACTATAACATTACAGTAACCCAAATGGGAGATAACTATAACGTTACAGTAATCCAAATGGGAGATAACTATAACATTACAGTAATCCAAATGGGAGAATAACTATAACATTACAGTAACCCAAATGGGAGAATAACTATAACGTTACAGTAATCCAAATGGGAGATAACTATAACATTACAGTAATCCCAAATGGGAGAATAACTATAACGTTACAGTAACCCAAATGGGAAATAACTATAACGTTACAGTAATCCAAATGAGAGATAACTATAACGTTACAGTAATCCAAATGGGAGAATAACTATAACATTACAGTAACCCAAATGGGAGAATAACTGTAACGTTACAGTACCACAATGGGAGATAACTATAACATTACAGTAACCCAAATGGGAGAATAACTATAAACGTTACAGTAATCCAAATGGGAGAATAACTATAACATTACAGTACCCAAATGGGAGAATAACTATAAATTACAGTAACCCAAATGGGAGAATAACTAAACTTACAGTAACCCAAATGGAGAATAACTATAACGTTACAGTAATCCAAATGGGAGATAACTATAACATTACAGTAACCCAAATGGGAAATAACTATAATTTACAGTAACCCAAATGGAGAATAACTATAACGTTACAGTAATCCAAATGGGAGATAACTATAACATTACAGTAATCCATAATGGAGAAAACTATAACGTTACAGTAATCCAAATGGGAGATAATATAATTACAGTAATCCAAATGGAGAATAACTATAACTTACAGTAACCCAAATGGGAATAACTATAACATTACAGTAATCCAAATAGAGATAACTATAACATTACAGTAACCCAAATGGGAGGAAAACTATAACGTTACAGTAATCCAAAGTGGGAGAATAACTATAACATTACAGTAACCCAAAGGGAGAATAACTATAACGTTACAGTAACCAAATGGGAGATAACTAAAAGTTACAGTAATCCCAAATGGGAGAATAACTATAACATTACAGTAACCCAAATGGGTGAATAACTATAACATTACAGTAACCCAAATGGGAGAATAACTATAACATTACAGTAACCCAAATGGGAGAATAACTATAACGTTACAGTAACCCAAATGGGAGAATAACTATAACGTTACAGTAATCCAAATGGGAGAATAACTATAACATTACAGTAACCCAAATGGGAGAATAACTATAACGTAAAAGTAATCCAAATGGGAGAATAACTATAACATTACAGTAACCCAAATGGGAGAATAACTATAACGTTACAGAAATCCAAATGGGAGGTAACTCGTGAAATTTATAGGATTTTAGTTGCAGCACTGATTAATTATTTTCTAATACAATTAACCCTGAAATAGTTCTTTTCTGTTGTATTATATCTTATTTCAATTAACATGTAAAATAAAAATATAAAATAAAAAAGAAAGAAAATACCTTCTTTTTTTTTACAAAAATAAACGAATGAAAGCAATTGATAATTAATTGATCTTTTCCTTGGCACAAAACAGTAATGAAGTATTACTTTTATATTTTTGTGCTCTTTTTTAAAACAAAAACAACAAAAATATAATTGGGTTTTATTCTTATTATTTTCGATGGATTACCTAGAAATAACAGTGGATTATATTCTGATTATTTCACTGTTTTAGAATAGTGAAATTATCAGGAAAACAGTGAAATTATCAGGAACTTGAACCCGACCCTACGTTATACACTGATCGGGGCGTCCATTGTGCTGGATATTTACGCAAAGAAAGACGTCATAAATAACGTCACGCACGCGAGGTAATCCTGCCAGTTTTGACGTCATTTGTGAATAACACAGTCAATTTCTGGCCTTTAAAGCATTAAAAAAAACACACAAAAAAAAACACATGCAACTCGTGCAAATATCACATTTTATGTTCACTCAGTGAAATTATTAATCGATTTTATACCAATAAAACATTATCTATATAATTATTATTGCGTTGATAATTTTTTTACTCATGTAAATCTTAATAATTATAGGAGAGAGAGAGAGCCGTATTGTAAGCATCGTAAACTGTCCATTAAGAAAAATGTGTCAAAATATTTCTTAAGAGAATGGACATCATAAAATAAAAAAAACCTGTCGCGTAGCGACATTGTAAAGCTGAAAGCGATTGATTGATTCGGAATAAAATACACTGTCACTGATCGACGTCCCCCCCCCCCCCCCCCCCCCCCCCCCCCCCCCCCTGTTAATATGATGATGATTTAATCTTTAATTTTAACTTACAAACTGTGTTTTTAGTATATACTTATTGCCAAAAGCTCATATAGTTTTATAATGATCCGGGTTCTATTACCCTGTAATATTTATCGGAGGCAAAGCTAACGACACAATTGGTCACCTGCTTCTTATAACAGAAATATATGCTAAAGTTTAATTTCTAGGCCCATGAAAGGTATGCTTACGATATATGAAACAAGTTTGCTTATAGGTGAGCTTCAAACTGATACAGCCATATAGGGGGTCTGACATGAATTGTTATTTTATATCGAATTTTACTAAACGATTTCATGAAAATGTTATGAAGCGAGCTTTTGGCTCAATATGATTATTAGGAATAACTGCATGTTAACAATAACCCGTTAACAGCACCATTGCAAACCGCTGTTTTTACAACACTTAAATATCACAAACTAATATATATTTTACGGCTTATCCCCATTTATGTGAAGCGGGCCCATATCGGTCATTTAGTAGGCCCTAAAATTCTATGTTATTGTGTGTTATTGATGTTTATGACCCTTGGACCAGGATAAAATATGTTTGTCTTATGTCAGTGTCACGGAGTGAACTATAAAAATTATAATGACATGCATGGGGTGTATAAATTAACACACATCTTAAGTAATTTATAATCTTTTCAAGGTGTCCGACTCGTTGGTGGGAATAGGACGGATTTTGGGCGAGTGGAAATATTCTTTGCTGGTTCATGGATGACAATGAAAAGGAAATCAGGCTGGACAGAGGAAAACACAAGAGTCGTCTGCAGGAACGCAAATCCAGCATTCGTGTATGTTCATACAGCGGTGAAAATAAATAAACCCATTGAAAACAGTCTGTCAGATTCACAGTAATATGATTATTCGGATTAATTAGGGCTAGAGTAAATTTTCTGAGGGATTCAATAGAAGTTTTAACTGAAATTCGATTTTAATAATGATATTGTTAATTAAAAAACGGAACTATATTTAATACCAAGTAAGAATATAGGATATATAAATCCTTCAATATAACTCAATGTGCAAAGTAATTATTGAATTGTCATTCTTAGTTTTAATCCAAAAATATCAATGATTTAATTTCTTTCTTTTTTACCTCGTTAGTTTTCAAATACATACCTCGAAATAGTCATAGTTAAAATGTGTATAGCTAACATATAGCTATATATATTTCTATCAAGTTTTGGGGGCAGTTATCACAGGAAGGAACTGGTCGGTGAAGGATCATCCGCACAAGGATCCGTGGAACTGAAAAATGCGACTTGTACTGGGGATGAAGGCCAGGTCATATTGTGTCCGAGAGATTCAGCATCAAACGACACCGATCACGGAGACGATTTCAGTGTCACGTGTTACAATGAGTCCATGGAAGGTACATTTCAATACTGTTCATTGCCCACGTAAATTTTGGAGTAACACAACTATAGTTAAAAAAAGAAACTAATAAGTTTATATAGATGTTGATAGAGGATAGCCTTACTGTAAGGGCCATATTCATAAAGTTCCTAAAGGAAAAAAAATCCTTAGTTTCTAAGATTTTCCTTAAAATCAGATAATTTTCTTAAGTTATTAAGGATTACCTTTAGTTTTATTTATAAAACACCATGAGAGATTTATTCCAGTCAAGGAATCATTTTCCTTAAAATATAGGGAGCTTTATGAATACATCTCCTGATGTATAATGTCATTTCTTAACACCTATGTCCAGGTACTGCCGTAATGTTACCATGAATAAATATTTCTGGATGAACAACTTCTGTTAGCCAACAACTAATCAAATTTCTTGGTCTCTTTTTTAGTGTCATTTTTGAAGGGCGGGTATTTTTCAAATTATAGAGAATGTTAATAATTTTGATGCTATGAAGCATAGCCCTTAAAAATGATGTATTGTCGTCATTATTGGATAATCTAAGATGTTTGTATTTTTTATAATAATTCTATCTTCAACCAATAACTACTAATTGTTTGAAAGTCGAGTCAAAAGTCAATTGATTCTCCCATTGAAAGCAATTTGATAATTGTATAGTTTCAGTGTTGTAAATTTATTAATGTTGGTCTGAGGTAAACATGAAAGTATGTTTTTCTTCACTGACGTGTCAACTTAATACTGTTAAAATGTCTGTTCATTCAACCGTCACAACCCCCAAAAAATGTATAAATATTAGATAGTTTATATCATGATGTACATGTGAGCCAAATTACAAGAGGATGTGAAGTAAATTTCATAGAAAAAAGGTTTAAACGCAAAAGCAAAAATGAGGTGTGACGGACACACGAACAAAAGGGCGGACGCACAGACCGAAATTCTATATACCCTGCAACGCAGTTTGCAGGGCATACAATGTCAAAATAAAATTGCAGGTGAAGTAGAATCACAAAATCGAAACCTTTAGTATTCAGTTTTATAATTAAATTCAGTCATCTTTTTATCACACTTGAAATGTTTTTCGTGTTACACTTTCACAAGGGAGGAGTCCACAACCCTCTCTCTCTCTCTCTCTCTCTCTCTCTCTCATGTCTGCGTCAGTATTTAATGTAAACATGTAAACGATTTTGTTGATCCTCACATTGTCAAACAAAAAAGGTGTATGTTCAATATCGAGCACTGTGGGAACGCAGTGATACAACCCAAAAGTGCGTTACACTGACCGCACTTTGGGTCAATTCCAAAATTGGACCCAAAATGTGTTCACATGCCCCATATAAACACACTTTGGGTCCAACATCGATTGAATGATCGACTGTTCTGAACATTTTTCCTGAATCATCATTATCATCACCCACTTCCCCTCCTTCTCATCATCGATTTATCGTGTTTGTCAAGGTCATCGTCTTAACTATCAGCTATGCAGTTGTATTTATTTATAATCATTATAAGGAAAGTACAGCAATAACCTTCACTATACATTATTATTATCTGTTTTAGACTGCGAAGCACATGAGCGAAGCAGTCTTAAATAATCAGCACTGAAAACAGTAACTGAAATGTTAACAATTATGTATTAGGAGGAGAAGTTGAGAGGAAATAGTTCATATTAAAACCTGTCTGTTCAAAGAGAAAACTCCATTAGTTTTATAATTCATAAGCAAAGAGCAATATCTATACACGTGCAAGGTATTTGATACACTAGCAAGCGATATCTGTCATGTTAAGTCTGCTTTTTTGCTTATAAACCTGAGGTGATATTATGATGTAAATTATTATTATGATATGGTAAAAACATTCTAAAATGCGGTATAAAAGAAATTTTGCATGACGTCTTTATATTCCCATATATCTATAGTAATTAACATCGAGCTGCTGAACAAGATACAAATGTCTGTTTATTGATGTCAAAGTGTTGTTCTGTTTAAGCCAACTTGTAAAATTTGTCCAAAAATGTTTCCATAATACTCCTTCAGTCATTTATTTCAGAAAGTTAACTGCTGAGACTGGTAAAATCACGTGGAAACATCTTCCGTTCTTTCAAAAATATCTGATAAACATTATGTTCAAAGTTCTGACCCAAACGTACATAAGATATCATTCTATCAGATGTAGTTATGCAACAAATGCAACACTCTTTGGGGTCCATGGTGCGTTGGACCTCATAGTCTGTTCCCAAAGAGCATATATGCTTAAAAGTCAGATGATATATGAAACAGTAGAATTCAAGCAAAGCTATAAAGGCCGTTTTACCTGGTTAAATTTGCAGTTAGTTATTCAGGTATTTACTTAATTAAATGTGATAGCCATAATGTTGGTTTTTCATTAATGCGATGATCCCATTTCGTCGGAATGAGCGGCCAAAGAGCGACCTACCGATGGTTTCATAAAAGTGTTTCTCTCAGTTATACTCTGCCTTTGCAATTCTTCCCTGCACATCTCGTACTCAACATTTTAGTTACATGTTCATATGTATCAGTTGGATTTTATATTGTTACCATTATGTCAAAACATTAAGCACGTGGAGCACTATGCTGATATGACATTTAGCACGTGGAGCACTACGCTGATATGACATTTAGCACGTGCGCTTTATACAGCTAATCTGGTATCACTCAGAAAGAAAGATATTTCATAATTTAATCTCCACAGGTCACGTGCGATTGACTCAAGGGTCATCGCAATATTCCGGTCGACTTGAAGTGAAATATGGTGGCGTATGGGGTCTGGTTTGCCATGATGGTTTCGATGACAGGACATTGGCTGCTGCATGCAAAGCACTTAACTCAACATGGCTGTAAGTAATTAGAACCATTCTGTTACATTATGACTTTAATAGTTTACTACAAAAATGATGTAAATTGAAAACTACTAAAACTCAAACTGTTGTTAAATAGCTGGTATTTCAAAAAAAAGC
Source organism: Solen grandis (assembly GCA_021229015.1). Classification (NCBI taxonomy): domain Eukaryota; kingdom Metazoa; phylum Mollusca; class Bivalvia; order Adapedonta; family Solenidae; genus Solen; species Solen grandis. Next base: position 63,010,377 of record CM037783.1, on the reverse strand, counting down.
ATTATCATGATTATAAGTTCATAAACAAAGAGGCCCTTTAACTTGAATAGTTTAATCTTATCCAATGCATGTACTCAACACCAAATCGTGTCAGAATGTAAATGTGTTGTTGTATTTTCTAGTTTCATGATTTTATTAATAGTCATTAGTATATAAACGACATTTCTACATGTTCCTTAAGTAAAATGAAGGTCAATGCATCATCTTTATTTTCATATCATCACTGGTATTGACTAAAATAAAATAAATGCATAAACTTTTCAAATTAAGATAACGATTGCCATGGAAACATAGAAACAGTATATGGTGTAAAAATGGGACATTTTTTATTCTCCTTCAGTTGATTTAAACAAACATGGTACAGAAAAAGTAAGTTTAAGGTTAGATGTACGAGTGCTTAAATTTTCACTGTCCCGGAATGTTTTTCAATGAAGCCAATATTCGGTAGCAAAACAATCAAGATATGCTTAAAACCTATAATTAAAAAGAATTTAATCATCAATTTATGGATATTTCCGGTTTGTTTATCTCTTTACAAAGGCACTTTGCACATTGATATTTTTAATCTAACACAAACTTTTCCTCCAGCTTGTAACAATATTGCTTCTCGTATCATGATAAACCTAGATATCAAAATGGTTTACCTGAAACGTGTAACCCTTGACAAAAGGAACTGTTGTTATGGAAACAACATATAGTTTTTTCTTCATCGGTACACTTTGACCCTGTGAACAATCTGTGGTAAAGAAATGAAAGAGAACCAGAGATTTGTTTTCGTATAAAATTGATGTCTCTCCACACCCCCTTCCCTCACACACACATATACACTAAGGCACACAGTGACATATGCAAATAGTTAAAGTTAAAGGGCTGACTATATTTGTTAAAACTCCGTACAGAGTAATTGACACTTTCTCCCATTAATTTCTTCCATAAATAAAATTTATTTTCAATATCATAACCAAACTGGAGTTACCTGAAGGACATGAAATTGTATAAAAGCGGAAAATCTCCAACAAGAAATATTGGAAATAGATTATGCTCTAGTGTACTGCAATTCTTGTCCATAACGTCTACCCACCTATGAAGCTTCAAGGTTATATGTCTCATAGTGCATGAGTTATGCTCCGGACAAAAATAAGTATGAAATTTAACAAAGAGCAATAACTCAAAAAATATGATGCGCAGAGTTATGGCTCTTGTGCATGACATTTTTCCATCATGAGGTCTATCCACCTGTGAAGTTTCAACTTAATAGCTTTTATAATCTTTGAGTTACGTTCCAGAAAAAATAATTCTGAAATTTAACAAACGGCAGTAAGCCCAAAATATGAGGTGTAGAGTTATGGTTCTCATGCATGACATTTCTCCTCAATAAGATATATACACTTGTGAAGTTTCAAGTTCATAGGTATGATACTTTTTAAGTTATGTCCTGGATAAAAATTAAGTATTAAATTCAACAAAGAGCAAAAACTCGAAACCTTGATAAGCAGAGTTACAGTTCTTGGGCATGACACTTCTCCCCAATGAGTTCTATCTACCTGTGAAGTTTCAGGTTAATAGCTCTAATACTTTCTGAGTTATGCTCCGGACAAAAATTAAGTATGAAATTTTAATAAAGGGCAAACATATGAGTTATGGTTCTTTGCACTGAGGAGATCTATCCACCTGTGAAGTTTCAAGTTAATAGCTTCAATATTTTCTGAGTTACGCTCCGGACAAAAAGTGTGGCAGACAGACGAACAGACAGACAGACAGACAACTCCGACAAAAACAATATGTCTCCCCCAAATATAAATATAAAGGGAGACATAATTCAAAACTTTTTATTGTAGTTTACCGTTGATATCTATACAACAGTTTGTTGCAAAAAAAAAAAAAAAAAGATCAGAGGAACTTCGAGGCCGCTTAAACAAACATGGCCGACAAGGATTTTGACTTACAGTTTTGGAATAAATATTTCTTAATTGCTCAATAAATGTAGAAAAACAACACATTTCTTTTTGTAGGTATGAGATTAAGTGTCCATGTGGCATACAAATGCACGGATAATTTGCTGAATCTTGCAGAAAAAAATGTTTTAGTGAAAGAATGATGTTGTAAACGTTAGACGCCATTTTATAAGTGTTGTTCGCACTAAACTCGTTGCATAAGGCACAAAGTAAAGTAAAACGTTAACACATTATATAACATTTTGTTTCTAAGCAGCGCACCCGGGTACCCATAATCTACCATTGATAGAGCCCTCTAGCTCCTTGGGTTATTTTTCGCACAGGATTGTAAGGCATGCTTTTTCTTACAGGGATGTAAAACATGATATTTTAGCATGATTTAATTTGATAACTATGGCAATACATGAATAAAGAAGCATTAAAATATGTAACATACTTTAAGTATGTGTTGTAAGACATTGGTCCAAAAGTCTACGCCAGGTGCCTTAGGTTTGAAATATTTTTGTAAATAAATTGTAACTACACTGGTTCAGAGAGTATTTGTTTATAATAGTATAAAATTGCGTCCTTATTTCACAATTGATGAAATGTAAATTGTCCAAGCAACATTATTAAGACAGGTTTGATATTGCAATGAAATAAAGACATTTTTAGCTCGACTAATTCGAAGAATATGAGAGCTATTGTAGTCACCCTGGCGTCGGCGTCGGCGTTGCAGCTTTTGGTTAAAGTTTTGCGTGCAAGTTACTATAAACCTTATATCTCAATAACCGTTTATGGTATTGACTTGAAACTTTATAAATATGTTCAGGGGCATCAGATAACCAAGGTAGATAACTCTTGACTGAATTTAATATGAATTATGGCCCCTTTTTAACTTAGAAATTTTGGTTAAAGTTTTGCATGCAATAGAAAATTGCGTGCAAGCTTCTATCTAGTTTGTATTTTAATAAGCATCTGTATTGACTGAAAGTTTTGAATATGTTTAGGGCATCAGACAACCAAAGTAGATAACTCTTGATGGAATATATTACAAATTATGGCCCCTTTTAACTTAGAAATTTTGGTTAAAGTTTTGCATGCAAGATACTCTCATGCTTATATCTCAGATCCAGGCATGCGATTGATTTTAAACATCTTTAATAGTTAGGGTATCATACTTTAATGGAGATAACTCTTGATGGAATATGTTACAAATTAGTGGCCCCTTTTTAACATTAGAAATTTTGGTTAAAGTTTTGCATGAAAGTACTTTCATGCTAATACTCGTATCAGCATGCGATGATTGAAACATCTTAAATATATTAGGGTATCATACTTCATGGTAGATAACTCTTGATGGAATTATTACAATTATGCCCCTTTTTAACTAGAAATTTGTTAAGTTTTGCATGCAAGTTACTATCCAGCTTATATCTCAGAAATTGCTTGTGGAATTGACTAGAAAGTTAAGGAGTGTCTTCAGGGGCATCAGAAAACTCGGGAGGATAACTTTTAGACTGAATTTTATACAAATTATGGCCCTTTTCTAACTTGGATTTTTGGTTAAAGTTTTGCATGCACAGTGTTATTGTGCTTATGTCTCAGTAACTAGGCATGGGATTGATTTTAGACATCATAAAAATATTAAGGAGTATCAGACTATCAAGGTATATCATTTTTAACTATTATTATGTACAGAGTATGTGAAGGGCAAGAATTGAAATAGATTTCATTTGTTTTACCAACAAGCATTTTGAATAGTCGAGCGTGCTGTCCTCTGACAGCTCTTGTATGTATTTCATGGTAATATTTCGTGGTTATTCAGACCCTCAGAGGAGCCTAACTTAGAAGATGTGACGCTATATTACCATACTTACTTCATTAATAGTCAATTCGAGGTTTCTTTATAAACTACTAGATATGATCGTAAAAATGATAATATTTTATCTTTCATTGTGTATGATGTGATGTATCATATATTGATATTTGTCAGTCTGTCACCGAAGGCATACACTGAATAGTTAATCAGATAACTCTTCCCAACACCCAATCAAAACCCGCCCCCGAAAAAGGAAATAATAAGTAATAAGTTTTTTTTTATTTATTAATTTTTGTTTTGTAAAAAGCATTTTTCTAAATATTCGTGTATAATGTTTCATGTAAAAAATGTATATGATATTTTAAGAGAATAATATGTTCCTTTTTAAATCGTTTCTACTTTGTTTTTGTTCTTGTTTCAAGTCCAAGTGACAAGTGTCCGGGCTGCTACAATAAAGACGACTTGCCTTACCTTGTGAACCACGTCGATTGCTATGAAGGACAGACCAGTATCTTCTTCTGCATGAACGCTGGTTGGCTCGAGGTGGGTGACTGTAGTGATATTATGGGGATCACGTGTTTTCCACCAACAGGTGTTTAGGGGAACCTAAACTCAACATTTTAGATGTATAGACTCTATCAGTGTGTGAACATTTTCAGTGAAACCTGAAGTTCGAACAATCTTTTGATCAACTAATTGTAAAAGCCTTTACTAACTGATACGGCTTTAGAAACCGAATGAAATATAAGAAATGTATAAAGTGACCATTTCCAGGACACAACGCGCATCTCTGATCTTTGATATTCGTAAACTGAAACGTTCTGGAGGCTGTTAGTTTTCCGAAACTTATACATATTGAAAATCGTTGTGTTAAATTTTTGGTTAAAAAAGAACTTCAACTGCTTCGATTCAATTTACATCTGAACATGTAGCGAGTTTCCTGCTTGATAACATTTTCATAAAAGGTGGTGATTCCATTTTAGATAAGTGATTGATATTCCCCTGGGAACCAACTGTGCACCTTTCATTGCAGATTTGTTTTTATACTGCTTTGAACGAGACCTAAAGTTTACACTTCACCTTTTACCCTGAGTCATATTATAGGATTTGAATTTGCGTTATATTGACGATATTCGTCAATTATACAGTAAGGTTTTGCTGCTAGTTCCATCATGAGGCGCTACTTACAATGTCCTCCAGAGGTGCGCTGACTTGGTGATCAAATCCCAACCTGGAACAGCTTCAGCGATGGTCTATCGTGGAGATGACAAATAAGCTTGTAAAAACAGATATTAGTTATACGACGAGTGTGGGTCATATTTGTTGTAGTTTATTTTAAAAGTGTACCCATCATGTATCTACTATCAATTTAAACGACAACAGTTGTAAATTTTTCACTCCGTTTTTTATGTGATCATTCATTTCAATTTAGAATGCTTCGTTCGTTCTACTTAGAACTGTACTAAGGTCGCCATATACAACATTCGCTGTATCATGTTTGTTTAATTTATGTATATAGGACACAAACATCGAAAAGAAATTGGGTTAATCTTCAATTAAGTCCTAAATTTATCAGTGTTATCTCTGGACCATATATAATATTTTCGAAAATCATGATTCATTCTTTGATTAATTTACTTATTTATGTTGTTTTTTTCGTTTTTTTTCCTTCAAATGTATTAATCCCTGTCGAAAAAGTGCTTTTAATCAGTACAAATCTATATTGATTATGATAAACCGTATAAACAAATGTTTAAGTTCATTGAATATGCCCAAACCTCAGACTTTAAAAATATGGTAATCTTGTAGTTTATTTCCATTTTAGCAAGTTTACTTGTCATGAAGACAATTTAACCATGATTTATATTGCATATATTTTATCTTTTTTAAGTTAGTATTTTATATCTACATGGATAGATAAGAATAAAATTGCAAAATATAAAGTCAGGGCTCTGACTTTGACCTGATACGGCCAATTATAATGTATAACTATAATTGCGTTAGAAGCATCGGTATTGAAATGCCCATCAATGACAACATCGGTTTCTATTCATTCCATTAATCCAATAGAACATTTCATTAGCGATGTCATAAAATGAGAGGGTGGGTTAATTTTAAGAAGAAAAATACTGAAAGGACCAGTTTCTATCTTCGACATTTTTTTAAAATCGTTTTCCATGCAAGGCAGACTTTTATATAGGGTTCTGGAAATAACTTGAAATTCACTAGTCATATTGTCAGGAAAAACATCTGTAAATAACTATACAGAGGTTGTGTATGTATGGGGCAGAGTTCACTATGCACCCAGATCATGCTCCAATGTCATATATCCAGAGATGGAAAGCTGAGAATTGAAAGCTAATGAGACTGGCCCTGTTCTTGCAAACTTGCAAACTACCAGTTCCGAATCGAAGCAATTAAGGGCACCGACAACGCCAATAACTGTTTCAAGTTGATGATTTTTTTTTCTTTTTTCTTCAAATGTATAAATCCCTGTCGAAAAAGTGCTATGTTTTTTTTAGAAAACCTTTTAAGTGAAAAGTGGTTATTGTCAGAAAAATCATCTGTACATAGACTGTATATAGTTTTTATTAAATTGAGACCTTAATTACTTCCCTTTGTTTTGCATATTATTTTCTTTTTCTTTATAAGTAATCATTGTATATCGTGTTTTAATTTTATCTTAGATAGTTTAGTAACCTAGTGTATATTTATATATATATAATGTGTAAGATGGTTAGTTGTTGGCTGAAAATATTTAATCCACTACTAACACTATTGCAATCAATATATTTTGTATTTTGGTGTCGGGCTTCTTTTCAGAAGAAAGCTATTTCGTACTTGGTAATTTACACTCTGTGTTTATAACCAGACATGAATTTATAAAAGGCTTCTGATAGATATACCGTACAGTTACCAGTCAATGTAGAGCTTCGCCTTCCCTTTGCCTGGGCAAGTAGTGTCTCAGAAACTTGTTTCTTTTGGCATGAAATTGTGCGTTTAGACTACAAACTGTCAGCTTAGAGTTCCTAGTACTCTATTCATAGAGGTTTGAGACTGGATCAGATATTGGTGGTGTATTACTCAAGCTTGGGAACAAAAGTCATGATAGGGCTGTGTAACGAAGACAGTATAATATAGCTCAGACAAAGCCCGACATTCCTTTTTGTACAAAGATTAAGATTATTATGGCGTTAATCAGCATAGCGATAAGCTGGGAAAACAACTAGCCATCTTACTTGCAACGGACTTGTATATAATTTAGTTTTAGTTATGTGTGTTGGTTCTGTATGTTGGTCCCATAGCTAATAACCTGTTATGTTTGGTCGTTGTTCACCAAGATTGTTTTAACTGTGCTGTACATATTGCATATTATATTATTTTGACTGTGTGTTGGTTGTTTTCTTAAGCAAGGTAGCTCTTGATATAGTTTAAAACCTTTATATTACATTTAGCTAAGACACTGTTACCTTACAGAACGCTCGTGTGTTGGTTGTTTACTTAAGCAAGGTAGCTCTTGATATAGTTTAAAAACTTTATATTACATTTAGCTAAGACACTGTTACCTTACAGAACGCTAGTGTGTTGGTTGTTTACTTAAGTAAGGTAGCTCTTGATATAGTTTAAAAACTTTATATTACATTTAGCTAAGACACTGTTACCTTACAGAACGCTCGAAATTCAATACAATTCAATTATTTGAAATTCCATTTCATAGATTTATACTGTTGTGTTTGGTAACATGTTTTAGTAAAGTAATGTATATTTATATATTTAATGTGAAAGATGGTTAGTCGTGAAAATTATCGACTGAAAATTATTTAGTCTATTACTGGTACTATTTGCATCAATATATTTTGTATTTTGGTGCAGGGCATCTTCTCAGAGAAAAGCTAGTTCGTACTTGGGTAATTAATATTCTGTGAATATAACAGAGATAAAGTATAACAGGTTGTCTGGTAGATATACTGTACAGATACCACTAACTGTAGGGCTTTGCGTTCACTTTTGATAGGCAAGTAGTGTCTCAGAAGCTTGCTTCTGTTGGCATTAAAACTGTGCGTGTAGACTTAGAGTCCTTAACACTCTATTCATAGAGTCTGAGCTCTGAGGCTAGCTCAGATATTGTTGCTGGAACAACAGTCATGATAGGCCTGTGTATGAGACACAGTGAAAATCCCAAAATTCTGTGTCACACAAGGGTACAGTTTATTTTGGGGTAGCTCAGCGTATTGATATGCTGAGAAGACTCCTAGCCATCTTACTGACATGGGACTTGTACATAATTTAGTTTTAGTTCGGTATGTTGGTCCCAAGCTAATACACTGTTTTGTTTGGACGTTGTTTACAAAGATATTTTAGCTGTTTATATTGAATATAATCTTTTGATTGTGTGCAGGTTGTTTTCCTGAGCACCGAAGCTCTTGATATAGTTTCAACCTTTAGATTATATTTAGCTAAGACACTTTTATTAAGAACGTCCGAAATTTAAACAGGTCTGGATCACTTTATTGGTAACTAACAATATACGAAATGTTTGTGTAACTAAATTCATCAGAGAAACAAGAACACGGAATTCACACTAAGTATCTAAGTATTACATAGCACTAAGTAATCTTGGTGGAATTCGAGCGTGATCACTTCTGATAATATTTAAATCACATTATATTAACTAAATATTACACAGATTACTAATGAAAAGAATTTAGTTATCTCGTTTTAATTTTCATGTTTAAAATGTATTCGGCTCAACATTCAAATACATATTTAATATGAAAAATATTGAATTCTTGAACCATTAGAGCTATAAAACGATATCTGCGTTACTTAACTAGCACAAAACGGGCAGTGGCAACAGTATTTTCAAGAAAAAAAAACTTGTCATGAGAGTTTACAGTAATGCGTCAGTCATTGTCGAAATTGCTCGGTAGTAATTACTTATGAAAACAGTACCGGAGCAAAAGGTCACAGATGCAAAAACAACATTCTGGCAGCGAAGAAAATGAAATTACTATGCAAAGAGCTAAACATAGAAAAGACACATAGCGGTCCGTAGAATAGTGATGTGCTTTTCTATGAAATATTGGAGATTTTGAGGTGTTTCTCACACTGGAAATATTTACCCTTTGTTAACACAATAAGTATGAGGAGTTTCCTTTGTTAGAGTGAAAGAAAATACTCAAGAAACACGAGGACGAAGAAACATGACGTTCCGAATGCGATCGGGTTGTTTCTGCCTATGTTAAGTAATCTTCGTATATACTCGTCAGTTAAAAAGTCTTCAGTTTGTAAGATTTTCGTTATGTTCATAGATCTGTGTCGACTTTTCTTGGAATAAAAATGCTGCACAGTGTTTCAACATATAAATCTCTGTAAATGATGGGTAGGGATGAATGTTGGACCGAATACATCTTTAAGTTGTGTAATTGTAAATGTATAGCATATAATTAGGACACATTGCTTTTTAATACACATATGTATTTTCCTTAAT